>AYEL01086228.1:0-118338 GCA_000484575.1 Olivierus martensii
TTTATAAAAATTATTCTAATTAAAAAAATAAAAATTAAAATGCAATTCAATATGGAAAATAATCAAATGGAATATTAGTAAATAAAATAATTTATTTATTAGCAACAGATGGCAACCCATGTCTAATCTATATCCAAAAACTAAATATTCTTTAGTAAGTATAAAAATAGAATAATTGAGTACTAGCAAGTTCTTAAAGCTGATTAAAATAAGGGTTTCCATCATTACTAACATCCATAATGACAAGAAAGTGTTATCATTACAAACTTCAAAAACTTAGAAACATTCTCTGATAAAAAAAAAAATATATTATTTAATTCAAGAAATACAATTACTAAAAGCATTCACATTATAAACTTTATAAAACATAGAAAAATCTACAAATCATATTTTAACAGCAATAACTATTTTTTCTAATTACTAGCAATTTATTTAATTTATTAATGTCTTCAATACATAATAAAAAGATACTCTATATTTGATTGTATTATAAATTAATTTGATGATAAATCTGTTCAATTGTTTTAAAAGTGATTTCTACAAATAAACATTATTTCTGATTATTTTGCTAACAAATTTTTTAAAAAATTTTTTCACATAATAGGATGCCATTATATGGAAAAATTTTTAAATCAATTTGCAAAAAAAATCATCTTTTATAAATAATCAAATTTTTTTCCTGTTGGTTAATTTTATAATTTTTTTTTAAATTATATGCATATCAGTAATAGGAAAATGATAAAATAATTTAAAAACTCAGTTGTTATAATAAATCTCATCTCAAGGTCATTAGATATTAATTTACAAAATATGCCAAATTATAAAAGTAAATAAAAATATTGCTTCATCTTATAATTATTTTGCTATATTTTCCATATTTTTAAAAATCCCATAGATTTCATATGTACTGTAGAACCTCAATATCTCGAATCTCACGGGAACAAAAAAAAATTCGATATAAAGAGTTTTCGAGATATTGAAGTTTAATTTTAAATAAAGATTTTATGTCAATAATACATACCGTAGTTTTTAATATTGTATAAGACACTCTTTATTCCATGAAAATTAGCATCTAAATACTCCTACATTTTATAAACCAAAGGTTGAAAATATCACTGAATAAGCATGATCATATTGACAAAAACCTATCAGCAATAAGAAGTGAAATTTAGAAAACAAAACTACTGTTTGGGATGTTCAGTATTCCGAGCATGCACCAAAAAGTTCCTGTTCCGTTTATTGGTAGCACATTTACATTCTTTTGTTAAATTTAAATCCTTTGCTTAAACTCCAAAAGTGAGGGAAAATTCATAAGTATTTTTAATTTCTCTAGCACAAAAATTATAAACTAATTCGAGATAGCGAGGATTTTGAAGAAACTACTTCGAGATAACTATTGAGATTACATTGGTTTAATGCTGAAAGTGCAAGGAAAAAATTTTTTCCGACATATCAAGGGTTTCGAGATAGAGAGGTTCGAGATAACAAGGTTACACTGTAATTATTAAATGATAAGTTTGTATAGATTCATTTAAAAAATTATCACTGAAAACAATATGCATAAAATATTTAAAAGTTTATACAAGTTTTTAGAACAAGTTGACTAATTATTTAAAAGTTTAATAAATTAATTAAAATTATCTATTTTTTCTAATAAATTTATTTATTTATTTATTTGTACCCACACCACCCTACATATAAATGCTAATATGGGCAGCCCTCTATTCTAAAAGATAATAATCATTAAAGGTCCTGGCAGCTCTATTCCAAAATGATCTGAATGTTTTTAAATTAAAATTAAAATAAATTTTAATAAATTTTTCTTTCTTCAGGTTTCTAGATACGATTACTTAAGAAGTACTTGATTTTTTAAATTTAATTTAATAAATATTCATGACAAAGAATATATATATAAATTTTTTTTCTTATAAGCATCTAATTAAATATTTATTGTAATAAAGCAAAATTTAAAAAAGTTAGTAAATTTATTCCATAAAAATTTACTACAAAAATATTGTTGTGAATATAAAATAATAAAAAAATGCAAACAAGCGTGATTAAATTTTTTATATTAGCTTATTTTTGTGCTTTACTTCACGAAATATTTTTGCTTGTATTTACTATTATAATCTACATTTTTATCTTTTTTTTTAGATATTTTAATTTTAGACTTGTTTGAAATTAAAATTCTTTCCTGTACAATAAATGTTTGAATGGTAAATATTTTATTTGCAGTTTGTAATGCAGAAAATCTTTTGTTGCTTAAAATATTTATTGAAATTAGTAAATGATACATATCTCTTAATTATTATACAAAAAAAAATTTGGCTTCGGCATTGTATAGTCAGTATCACAAAGAATTATTTTCATTCTTTAATTTAGTTTTGTTTATTAATTAAAATTGAATTAGTGGTTTCTAAAAGAGTTTTAAAACGTGTTTAAAACTCCATTTTTAAGTCGATTTTAATAAGAGTTTTCGTTTTGAAAATGTTTCTAGCTGTTTCTAGTTAATTGCACGATTAAAATCCTGCATAAAAATGTATTTTTTGAAGACATAAACCGTAGCATAACATAACAAATTTTACTTATAGCTAACGATGTATAGTTTTCTATCAATCAAATTATACAGAAATATGTAATATTTGCAACATTTTAAATATTTCTTACAAATAAAAAAAGATAAAGTAAAAAAATAAGTATAAATAGTTCATTTAAAAATATCAAATGAGAAGGTATCACGATGAACAGGTTCTTTTATGGTTAAAGAAAATAAGTTCAATCTAGATCGTACTGATAGCTGGACACAATTTGCGCAGGAAGGAAAATGTTTTTCGAGAAAAGATCGAAATGAAAAAAAGGTTTTTTTTTGTCACAGTGCGGGTAACGTTTGCTTCTAATGAAAAAACAACAGAAATTGTGTTTGTGGATCATCGTTTAACTTAGAACGATATGTGGGATATACACTTTATATATACTTACAACTATTTGGTCCAATAACTGAAGGCGTATTCTAGATATTTTCGGCACAACAATGCTTCTTGTCATCGATCTAAACCTATCCGAAACTGGTACAAACAATATTCCTTTTTTTATTTTTATTTTTTCAACTGACCATCAACGAAGAACGGATTTATACTCGGAGTGTTTTTTAACAATTTTTATTAATAAATTTTCAAACGATCCACTGCTAAAAATAAATAAACCTTAGAAGTTTTTCCTCTGGCTTGTTGGAGAAACAAAAATTTCGGATCGTATTATGTTTATTTACAAGTTAACAGAAAAATTGATTTTAATCTCGGAGAAAGTATGTAATCAACCTTTTCAGGATCGATTGTAGAATATATATAACAAAAAAAAAAATACATTTCCATAACGGAATGTTTCTTACAGATATTAAATCAATATTTTTCATCAAAAATATATACATGTAGCATATACATTCAATAGGAATTTATAGAATTTCATAGTTTTCATTCGAGTTTAATAATTTAAGAAACAAATAATTTCATCATAGGAAAAAATAAAAAATTCGATAAATACAATTAAGTTATTATATAAACATTCTGTATGAAAATAAAATGATTGTTTATACATGATATAATATTTATTTTCTTAATTATTAAGAAGAATAAAAGCAAAATTTGAAGAGATGAAAATATCTTTTTTTTTCTTTCTTTCTATTAGTAATGGATAAATAGAATGTTTATGAAAATTCTAACGATTATCAGTCACGTGAACGATGACCTAAATGTCAAATTGTATTCGAATATTTTGTTCTACAACAATATCGAATATCATTAACGTTTTTGAAATCGGATGATTGATCTCGTGGTTCCTATAAATTTTTTTTCTTTCGTTCTTCTGCCATTAAACCGAGAATATACTTTTTTTTTAAAGAAATTAATTTAAAATAAATTAAAATTAGTTATGTAAACTGTGGCGTCAAAGAATTTAATTATTAAACTAACGAATCTCGATCGATCATTCAAAATATTAAAGATTATGAAATGATACACATCAACGATCAAACAGCTGAATTTTTTATTTAATCGGTAACGATTAATCAGTTAAATTATTTTATTAATCAATTACCGTAACTATTAAAGGAGTTTAACTTTTATTAATTAATCAAGCGATCAATTATTAGTTATTTTTTTTTAATAAATAGTTACAACAATGGATCAATACCAACTTTTATTATTCAGTTACAACAATAGAATATTTTTTCTTACGTGAATTTAACAGTAAAATATTCTCTTTTAATCAATTGTTACTAAATAATTAACTTTCTATTAATCAGCAACAGAAGTAATTAATTATTTTTTTAGTAATCAGTTGCAATAATGGATCGATACCAATGTTTTAATCAGTTACAACAATCAAATTTTTCTCGTGTTAATCAAATAATTGAAAAAATTTATTAATCAGTTACAACAATCAAAATTTTATTGTGTAGATCAAACAATTGAAATATTTTATTAATCAATTACAATAATGGATCGATACCGAGGTTTTAATCAGTTACAACAATCAAATTTTTCTTGCGTAAATCAAACAATAGAAATATTTTATTAATCAGTTACAACAATAATATATATATTTTTTCTTGTATAAATTAAACGGATAAAATATTCTATTAATCAATTATTACTAAGCAATTAACGTTCTATTAATTACCTACATAAACTATCCAACAATTAATTTTTATTAATCAATCATAACGATGGATAAATCTGTTCTACCTGATGCATTAATTTTTAACTCGGAATATTAAAACAACAACAAAATAAACGAAAATCGACCTACTCGGAATATTAACATAGATCTACATATGCAAATGAAATTTTAGATGTTATTAAATAAGCAAATTTTACTGAAATCGTTATAAAATGCACCAAACGCAACTAATTTGCAGTAAAAGCGCATGTAGATAACCACTAACAGTATAGTGTTTAATTTATAATTAACTAACTTGCGTCTATGCATCAACTTGCATCGATCGTTCCTTTAAAATTTAAAGGTATATTATTCCTTCCATAAACATGTCCAACGTATAGAGAAGTTCTTATTATTTAAACACAATAATCTAATATCGCATAATCCATTATGGTTTATCTGATTTATTTAATTAAGCAGCATTCTACATGAATTATTTTCGAGACAGGATTAAATGATACATCTATATATACCCGTAGAAGTATTTCTCGGAATTGTAATACTTTTAGAGCAATAAAACGATTACCGATGCATATTTATTTATATATATTTGTGATTATTAATAAAAATTTCCTCTTTAGTTATATATGAACACATGTATGCATTTTTTGAAACTTAATTATCATCTCTAAATTAAAATCAAATATTTGTAGAGCTAAATTAATATTTTTAAACCTATAAACGAAGAAAAAGTTAAATTAATAAAACGGGATATTTGTCTACTTATCGATTTGTATTTTCCAAATGTACTTTAGTAATATATCTTTTCTTTTTTATTTATTTTTATCATTTATAAGTGGAGAATGTATAGTTGGAAACTCGCATTAGTCAGTGGGGTAAATATATATATATATATAACATTAATAACACTTAATAATGATAGGTTATAGTAAAGTACATAAAATATACCTTAATGTACTTCATCCATAAACTCCCAGTGAGCACAAAAATAGTACAGCTATAATAAATTACTACTACAGCCTTACAACCCTTTCAATTACCAAATTCAGAACAAAACTAAAAAGTAAAGAAATCAATAGCGATGCATAAAATATAACCAACAATATTGATTGATATGAAATAATTCTCCTTTTCGGAGTTTAATCGGGAGGGAAAACTATTATTATTTTATTGTTTAAGCAGTTATGCATGCGCCTTAGCTACAGTCGAAAGAAAAATCGTGCTTTATGGTTTAATTATAAAGAGAGTATATTCGAATATGATATAAAATTGAAGAGTGTTTTTCTTAGCTGTTATTATTTTAAGTAGATTAAAAGACTTACCTGCTAAAGCCCCGGTACACAAAAAGAGAAAGAAGTCCCAGACTAAGTAGACTAACATACTGTCCGACCGTCTGCAGATTGGAAATCAGCACGGTGCAGAGTAGTTCTCCGCAGCCTCGTAGATGTCAAACAACCGACGAGTTCTCATATTTAACTCCACCTTTCTCAATTCTCTCGCACGTTAAGAAGTAAATAATCATCTTACGGCCAACAGTTTGATTTTCATTTAGCAATCCTCTTCCTAAACATGTTCAAAAGAGTGAGAGACAGAGAGAGATACAGAGCAAAAGCGTTGATCAAGTCAAAAAAAAACTGATGTTTGGTTGTCTCTAAACCTTTATGCGCGTCCGACTATCGACACACTTATTCAACTCCACCGTCACGTGGTGTGTTGTATGTGTGTGTGTGTGCGTTGTGTGTATGAGCATGTGTGCCTAGACCGCACTGCTCACTCGGATCGCTGGCAGTCTGGCGACACACAGTGGCGCTGCAGGGAAGCATCTTCTCCACCTTTGCTTCGTTATCAATAAAAACCATTTAACGAATAACAAAAATAACAGTAATTCTCTTTACGATATTTACATAAATAAATAATGATAAAATTATGCCAGAAAAATATCGCTAGTATATTAATTAAAATTATAAATAACACTACCAATTTACATAAAACATATATTTTTAATCTATCGCTTTTCTCTGATGAAACAAATTTAAATAAATAAGTTTTTTTTTACATTATCATAAAATTTTAATGCATTAAAACACATAAAAATGATACCAAATAAACAAAAATTATATTTAACGTAATTTTGCTTTTTTATCTCTACTTAATCATCTCGATAACGTATAAATATATTTATTAATTTAAAAATGCGTGTTATTCGTTCGTTATAATTATTATGACATTTATTTCTGGATAAGATCAAACTAACTAACACGATTTAGTTGTAAATGTCACAATACAGATATTAAACGTTGTGCTGACTATCGTATCTCTAGAGTATAACCGCACTCGAGGTTAGGAAATTAGTGATCTCTGGCTTTCACAAGAAGTCTCCCATGGTACACAACGTTGAATACACTAACAAGAATGGCTACGTGACAATTAAGAGATTAAAGAAAGTAAATATAATAGTTTGATTGGAAATGAATTGAAAAATTTGTTCGCTACAGCAACAAAAACACAAAATGGCAATAAACGTACTTTAAATATTAAACTGTCTTTCGTTTATAAATCATTAAATTGGCATTTAAGAAAAGTAATTATTAATTATAAAAATATAAATTCTAATAAACAGTCGAGTAAGTTAATTATCTAATTACAGAAAGAGAAATTTTGTTATATTATATACAAAAATGCACTTTTGATTAATTTTTCTAAGTTCTAAATTGGAAACATTTTAAAGAACTTCCATTAAAATCTTTACATTTTTTATGAGATTTTTAAAAAAAGAGAGAGAGAAACGAAACTTCAATCGATGCCAGAATTAGTATAAAAGGAAAATTTTTGATCGTTATCAAAATCCAATAAAAATCTAACTACATCATTCAAACTTAAAGAAAAACGAAGATACCAATATATATATATATAAAAATAAAAGAAATGAAAAGTTAAATTATACGAATTTTCTACCAGATTCAATCACGGAATAAATGACATTTTAAACATCAGTTCTGCAAACTTACTTATAATATCAAATTACATACACCTTTACTTTCTAACAACATTAAACAAATAATTCAAAAAATGAAAAATGAAATGGCGTACACCATTACAAAAATACAATATCTGAAAATAGCTGGCAGATCAATCAAGCTTTAAAAATAGCTATTCACTAATGTTTTTGTATTAGTAGCGCAGGATTACTTTTTCAGGAATAAAAAGATCAGCGAGGTAAATTGAGTTTCTCTGTTGATTGTTTTCCCCCTATTCAACTCCTCAACGTGTTATAAAGAATGTGGTGCCAAGTAAAGGACAGTTCATTTACTACCAGATCGAAAGTTGTGTATTGTAGAAGCCATCCTAGTATCAAATATTATAAAACTAAAGATGTAATCAAACATTTCATTGTCGAGAATCTTTATAGATCGACACAACGACATTGCTTGTGACTCATTCCAGGTTAAAAAAAAGGAGTAGATAACGACATCATCAGAAATCTTTGAAGGAGTAATGGCAAGTGAAAGCTATCTCAATTATCCTCTCTGAGCTATGACAAATAAGTAGCCATCACTTTTGCTGGAAATGATATCAGACGATGAAACTAAGAACGGCAAAAAGTCTAAATGCAATGTATCTCATAAATTGTATAACTCTATGTACAAAGATAGTTCACAGACCACAATAAATCCAATAAACCTTTTGTTTCTGAAAGATTGCTTCTGGACACGAAATCCACGATGTGAGTTTTCTTTTCATTAAACTAGTAAAAGTTATCTGTAAAAATTCGCTTTTTCTCCATCTACATAATATCTAGAATTCGTTTAATCTTTATTCGGGAATTCCTAGCAGCGATAATAAATATATGAATTTTATTTTCTAGTTTGCTTTATTCAGATGTATTCATGAATTCAAGAATAAATATAAAAGCTAAAATAAGTTGCCTAAGATTTAATAGCATATTTATTAAAGATAAATGTGCCTATCATTTTTTTAAAGAACTTAAATTTCGTAAAAGACTTTTTATTAAATCTATTGATTTTTTTTCTGTTTATTTAATTTTACCTGTGCATGCGTAAATATAATTAACAGTTGATCCAAAATGTTTATATATATTAAAAAATTTTTATTTTTGACTTAATACTTCATCCCGACTATATCGATTAAACATTAAATAGCGAGAGATCCTTTGAAAGCTAAAAAAAAACATTCATCACTCTTATAGTATAAACATACAGTTTATGCCATTAAAGTCTTTTATATTAATTTTGGTTTTATAATGTTTCTTCAGTATAGATGCTTTTATTTTATTTTTTTACTCTTCTTACTGTTTGTTTTATACTTTCAATATCCCAAACCATATAGATCATTTTTTTTTTCTCTTCGCTTCAATAACTTTAATGTTCTATCTGTTTTGTAAATTTTACATTTGTAAAATGATTCCATAATGGTGTACTTGAGTGCTACATTTTCCATTACTTCCTTGTTGAATATTTTAGAGGGAATATATGATTGTAAAAGTTCACCTTAAAAATACGTGTATGATGTTCTATGTACATTGCAACAGCTAAAATTTATATCTGAGTTGGAGCTCTATGTGTACATTTTATAGTGTAATACATTATATACTATCTTGCGGGTCGGATTTCTAGAATTATGTATATTTTTATTATATATTGTTTATGTGAATAACTGTTGGATATCGTGCATTATGAACGCTATCTTCCCAAAAATGTTCAATCTCCTGTAGTTTTATCGATAGTGATGTGCTACATGCGAAAGATATTCTAGCGATGTGCTTTATAGTGGCTTACTTTCCATTTTTATATTTTTATAAATACTCGGCTGTTCTATGAATGGTAACTACTCTCTTATATTGCTTAATGCCTCCGCTATTTAATTTTTAATAATGGTTTTTATATATATATAAGCAGATGTATGTTGTTATGAAAAATTTAATTCTGGAGAAAAATGTATGGCCATAATTTAATAAATTGTTCGACTGAACTATCAGAATCAATTACAATAAATTTTGATATAATTTTAGTGCATTATATTACCAGCAATATAATAATTTACGAATAAAATGAAATTAATGGCGAGTGAAACAAGTACAATTGCCATAAAATGTTATTTATACAAACGAATGGATTAATTTTTCTGATTTCGCTCAATTTAATTCTTATTTACGATACAATAAAACCTTTAATATTTTGTGATACGCATAACAGGCATTAAGTCGCTTTATACTCATTATAATGCATTAAAATAGCGTAAACAGAAATAAAAATATAATTAATTTAAATTAAAAAATATATAAATATATTTTCGATATTTCTTTCTCAACTTTTATTTGGTAGATTCTCTTCTTTATAAAAGTAAAAAATAAAAAAAAACATAACTTTTCTTACTGTAAAAGTTTAATGCCAAAAAAGCAGTATGTTATAAAAATTAAATATACTACATATTTGTCTGTCTGTCCATCACATTTATCTCCTCCTTTCTGGATATCTTATCGTGAAAGATATTTCTCTGTATTCGGTATCTTCTCTATTTCTGTAGATAAATAAAAAATGCCCTATCAAAATCAGGTGACTGAAGTTTATTTTTTCGTACGTTTCCTGTTATCTAAAGCAGTATTTTTCAAACTATATAAACCTCAATCCCATTTTCTCTTAACAGAGCCATATTTCTCTCTTTGTGCCCCAAAGAATGTAAATTATAAATATTTCAAAACATTTCAATATTTTTCTAATATATCAGAACTGTCTTCCACATAAACTTTCTTATAGTAACAGAAAATAGTACGATAAAATTTTTTTAAAGTAGATTCTTTTATAAAGAGCAAACTCGACAAATCGACTTCTTATATATTTAAATTCCATAAATATTATCTTGCTTCTTGCTTATTATAAAGAAGTGCATGATAGTTATTTTTTTAACTTCATTGCCATAAATAATTTTCATAAATCCGTCTGGCTCACCTTAAATTCCTTACGTAGTACAACCGACGTATAATAAATGATTTACTGTACCGTTTATTTTAATCAATCCCACAAGTAACATTACGGATATCGTTAAAGTTCATCCTGTAATCTTCGATTTATGTGCCAGTTCATTTAGAACGTCCACAGCATTAGTTTTAAACGACACAAAGTTGCTGTTGCTGTTATCGTAACATCCAAACTCCATCTGCCTTCGCAACTGTACACCGCCATTTTATTTCTAACTTTTATATCAAAAAATACTTTCCTCTTAAATGCTTAGGGTTTAAATAAAATGGTATGTGTTGATGCCTTTCCGCTGTTGCAAGCGCTCAATTCGGATATGTTTGATTCTCTATCATCTATCGAATTCAAATAAAAAGAAATCTGCAAGTGGCAGTGAGACCAAGTATCCCAAAGCTATTTAGTTTATCCGTCCGGCTTTGTTGTCATGAAGCGACATGTCCGTTTGCAGCTGTTGAATAATTCTCTGGCAGACAGCTCACGTTGCTCTTATTCTCCTCTTCTCTCTTGATATATCGCCTATCTTCCGATGCTATCCGCAACACATATTTCTGCACTCGAAAATAACTGCTTTGTATAATATTTTTGATTTTAAACTTTTTAATTCGTTCATTTGACCGAAAATTTGTGAAAATATCATCTAAAGAAAAAAATATATATATAAAATTTTCAACGATAACTACATGGTCGTCTTAGTGGTCAATTTAACATCGAACTGACCAATCGCCATCGATTACGTCGATTTATTTTTATGTTAATTAGCAATTTCAATTTGAATTGACAAATTATCGTCGTATGTATAAATTTCTTTTACTTTCATTTGCTATTTAGAATTTGAATTAATTATTCGTGTCATTTTTATATTAATTAGCTGGAATAATTATTTATTCCAGTTTATTATTATTTTTTTCGATACCAGCATTAATTTTAGATTAATATGTTGCTGAAAATTAAAATAAAATTTTTACAGAATAAATAACTGCTATCTATCTATCTATCTATTCAAAGTCATTTGTATATTTGAATGACAGTAATTTTTAAATATAATTTGCATTAATGAATACCATTAACATAAAATATACGAAAGGACTGGAGAATCTATTTGTTGATGAGATTAAAATGAATTATGTGATCTATATTTAATGATATATATATATAAAAATTTATATAATTATAGCATTTTATGTACTTTCAGATTCCCTTTCATTCATTTTTATTCAAATTTATCAGTAATTTAGTATTTGCACACAAATAAAGATTTGTACTTTAGGTAATTATTTTTTTTTGTTATTAAAATTTATTTTGTAAAAAATTCCTATCTATTTAATTTATTTAATATATATTACAGATATAGTGTTGCAAACTATATTGAAAATATTAACTGCTTAAACTCCAAAACATTGCATAATATGTATTTAAAAGCACCATAAGCAGCTGAGAATGACAACATAAAAAATACTTTATTAAAACGAACGTTTTCGGCTAACTAAAGCCATCTTCAGGTTATACATAAACATTATAACGGCACACCCGTTTTAGAACAATAATTGGTTCTAAGAACATTGTTTTCTATTTAAATTTAAAACTTAACAATCATAAGTTATTACAAGCTACACATACAAAAACCTAACCGTATTATATAATAAGTACATAGGTAAAAATCAAATAAAATAAATAAAACAATTAAAATTGTAGAGAGCAGTAATAAAAATAAAATAATTAAAATTTATAGAGAGCAGTAATCAGGATTATTATACTACAAACAAAGAACCTGTGCTGTAACGTAACATATAACTACACCAAACTACTTTTTGATGGCATATTCCCAAGCTTTAGACACTTCTACTACTCTTTCATTCAAAAGGGATTCTTTATCCTGCCTTTGCAGTATTTCTAGCGTTTCCGTTATGTATTTGTGTTCGTTTCTCTCCAAGTGTCTAATCACCTTAGCTCTGTTCCAGTTTATTTCAAGGTCATTAGCATATGCTTCAGTCGCAAGAGCAGTAGTTATTTTTCCCTTACTGATATCTCTTTTATGTTCAGTTATTCTTTGCTCTAGAGTTCTTGTTGTTACTCCGATATATTTCGAGCATTCTCCGTCTTTTACGTTTCTTACTGGTATTTCATACACTCCTGATTTTTCAGTCATCTTTAACGGCTGTTTTTCGTTTCTCAGTTCACTGTATACTGTTGGAAGCCTCTTAGTTGCTATCTTTTTGCCTTGTTTCTTTACTAAATTCTTAATGCAACAATACTTACTTAAGTTATGCGGTATAGATACAAACATATTTCCTTCTTGACCTTTTGGTTGTAGAGTATTTCGACCTTCAGATCTTTCCTTATTATGAGACATTGCTTTTTTAACCTCTTTGTATATGTTTAAAATAAATTGTCTTGTATACCCATGTTCTCCTCCTATTCTTAAGATATATTCTATTTCTTTTCTCTCGTCTTCTTCTTTCTGGCAGTAATTTACGGCTCTTCTAAAATAGGATCTAAATGCTGCCTTTTTATGTTGCATTGAGTCTTGCGACCAGTTCGGAATGATAACAGGTTTATATGTTGGTTTACGGTAAATAGACGTTATTATATTATTTTCTTGTATTCTTATATTTATGTCCAGGTAATTAATTTCATTTTCACTATGCTGCTCTTTTTTCAAATTCAAACCATATGCTTCAATCGTAAATGCTTCTACCAGTTTATTAACATCACTGCCATTTGTCCATTGTGTAAGGATATCGTCTACGTACCTGGTATAGAATTTTAAAGACGGTTGCATTTCATTTACTATTTTTTGCTCAAGGCTTCTTAGTGTTAATTCAGCAAGTATTGTCATTCTCAGCTGCTTATGGTGCTTTTAAATACATATTATGCAATAGTGTTGCAAAGATATTAAGATATAAAAATAAAGTAAAGAGGGGAATATTGCAAAAAAATTTATAAAAAAAATTTTTTAATTTTTTTGAAATATTTCTTTTTATTTTTTTTTCTATATCTTATAGCAAAATGTTTTTGTGATGATATATCCATATGGCAAATTATCCTAATACCAAGTCTAACTAGTGGGCCATTGTCAGGATAATGCCAAAACTGAAAATATGTTCCAGTCTGCCCCTGTATATATATACAGGATGATTCACCTAAAGTGTGACAATGATTTTCTTTACAACTGTATTAGATAGAAAATTGATCTAAATGAGAAAATACTCATTTTAAAATGATCTTTTATTTAATATATGATTCATTATGCTGTGATGCAATAGACAAAATTGGGGCATACTTTATGATTTTTGTAATAATTTTATTTATCACCAATAGAAAATTCATTTTTCATAAAAAAATTTGTTTGAAGCATTTTTTAAATAAACTAATAATTTTTGAAAAATAGAGCATTTAAAATCTATTGTCTGGTTTGTAAACAAACTGTGCTGCAATGGACTCTGCATGATGTGACTCTATGCATCACTAGTCTGTATGTGATGTTGCATAAAAACCTCTCTAATATCATATTGAAAAACTTTTTACTCTAGATATTAAATAAAAGCAAACAATAAGCCAAATCAGTAAGATAAATTGTTTATTCAAAAACGTTTTCAGCTATGCACGTAGCCTGCCTCAGTTGTGATACAGACCAGAAAATGTTCCTAGCATCAACAAAACTGCAGGTGGAAGTTATCCTTCCAAACATATTAATAAGAAAACCCAACAAACCATTTCCAAAAACATTATTATTACAGTTATTATTATTGTCCAACCCCGATATTTTAGGTATAGATAACAAAATAATAAAATACTAACTATAATGACATCTTAAAAACAGAGTTACATAACCTCGGACTATTCGAAAAACATTTTATTATTTTGTTATCTATATTTAAAATATCAGGGTTTGACGATAATAATAACTGTAATAATAATGTTTTTGGAAATAGTTTGTTAATGTGTTTGGAAGGATAACTTCCACCTGCAGTTTTGTTGATATTAGTTAGGAACTGGTTACTGATTGGTTCCCTGATTTGGCCTGATAAGAAGGGGTAGAGAAGCTTCTCTGGTCTGTATTACAACTGAGGCAGGCTACGTGGATAGTCGTGGATAGTCGCTTTTGAATAAACGATTTATCTTACTGATTTGACTTATTGTTTGCTTTTATTTATTTTATTTACTCTCTAATATCTTATTTATCTATATAAGATATATATTTTGTCAATATCTTATATATATATATATATATATACAGTAGCTATCAGAGAGGAGAGCAAGAGAGGCAGGGTTCCCTGGACTTCATGATTTTAGGTACCTCAATTTATAACTCAATATGTTAGAAAAACATATTTGTATATTTTTATACTGTTTGAGCTTCAGTGTTTGTCAAAATTTGAAATACTCTATCACTTTTTTTGTTTTTTTTTATACACTTACCACTGTATATTTGTCTAAAGCTTTTTCTTTTGAAGGGCCTCAAAAATATTAGTTGCCCTGGGCCTCACATTTTCTCTGAAAGTCCTATATATAGATTATATATAATAATTTTTTAAAAAATATATAATAATAAATTTAATTAATTTTATATATATATATATATATAGGGCCTTTCAGAGGTATTGAGAGGTTTTTGTTTTTAAGCAGCATACATTTTTTTCTCAAGCTATAGGAAATAAAAAACCTATTTTGTTTCCTTCAATTAGTTTTTTTATTATAAATTAAAATCTGAGAAGAAAAATATTTTGTGTTTGAAAGTTCTAGTAATATGTGTTTGCTTTCTAAATGGGAAGTAAAATATGATTCTTTTGTTTTGACTGATATTTTCAGAGATAGTCTCAGTAACATTGTATAATCTTGAGTTGCAGAATTTAAGTATTGACTGTACTATTGGATGATATTGGATAATATGCAAATTTTATTGTATTTAATTGATACAATAAAATTACAATAATCATCCAAGTTGCATCTT
This sequence comes from Olivierus martensii, assembly GCA_000484575.1. NCBI lineage: Eukaryota > Metazoa > Arthropoda > Arachnida > Scorpiones > Buthidae > Olivierus > Olivierus martensii. Next base: position 15,622 of record AYEL01086228.1, read on the forward strand.
ACAATAATCATCCAAGTTGCAAGATTGTTACTTTTTATTTAATTTTTATTAAAAAAATATTAATAAGGAGTTTTTACAGTCCATTTGTTATGATGTGGTGATTTGGAATCAATAATTTTGATTACACAGAGATTTATAACTTTATTTATTGATTTGAACTTTATTTATTAACGCACCATCAATGATGATGGACCATCAATGATGGTCTTTTCATACCATGAAAAGACCTTTCCTCACCATGATAGCCTTGGAAAGATTATCCAGTTCCTTTGCCTATGTTACCTATCAATATTATGGAATTAATACCAAATATTATGTTATAGCACTATTTCTTGAATGAGGAGAAGATTAATATCATTACAGTAGTATTCTGAGTAATTAAAAAGTATATGTGTGTGATAGAATGACATAATTTCAAGAGAAATAAAACTATTCTACAATATAAATTTTTGTTGAAGCAACATACTTTTTAAATAATTACAGTAATTATGATAAATTTTTGTTGAAGTGCCAAATTTTTGTGAAATTTTCAAAAAATTTGGCACTTCATATACTTAGCTATAATCTTGAACTTTAAAACATAATTTACATACCTAAACATATCACTGACAAAATATTCTTTATAGGTCCTTCGAAAATAAATAATTAACAAAGTATGCTATATGAATGTGTAAATCTGTAGGTTTAAATAATTAGTTTAACTAACTGCTACTAATAATATTTGAGAATAACATCACTAAATAGCAGTTGAAAATAATAACTAAATATTTTAATGAAAGATTTCATTAAAATTTTTAGTTATTATTTTCACTGCTATTTAGTGATGTTATTCTCAAATATGTAAGTTTATACAAGGACAAACATGATTATTTTTATAATATAATACTGCTAATAAATATGGTAATGACTGATATTTGAAGGATTATGTAAAATGAAGGAACACTTTTGATTACAAATGGACAATTGTTACAATACTTCAATTCATTTCAGTGATTAATCTCTCTGAAAATTTGATATGATGACTGGATTTAGTAATGTTTTTTTTACTGTTGTTTTGCATTGGACTTTAGGGCAGGATAATCTGATGACATTTTGTCATTTACATTAATTTTAATTAGTGATTAATGACAGGTACAGCTCCGACCAAAATGTTTGTCACTTTCAACTAGGCGCTGGAAACCAGAAATTATACGTCATGCATTCCCTGTCCACGATTTTTAATGTTGTATTTTTATTAATATCACTTCGGATTTTCGCTTTATTATGTTATAACATTAATATTATTATTAGTATTTGTTACCGGTATTATGATTGTTTTGTAGGAGTGGAATTTGTAGTGATAATGTGTAAATGTTTATACAACGTCTCTTATGACGTCATTTTTGAGTTGTTTATTTTTGTAGGGGTTGGCTTCTCTCCGTTCTATATATTCATTACAGCTGAAGTTGACCTACTGATAAGGTCGAAAGCGTTTCTGTTAATAAAGTATTTATCCTGTTTAGAGCTTTGTATTTTGTGTGCAATTTAATTGGCTATTTAAATAATATATCATTTTGACAAATGTCTTGCCTGGGGTATGATCAAATATTGATAATTTTCAATATGATTTCTCTAGAGTAGCAGTTCCCAACATTTTTTCTCTCATATCCCTTGATTAGGGTTACCATTTATGAGTATTGCTTCTTTTCATTATCTCCCTCTCGCACCCTTCCATAGAATGTCGACCCCTGTAGAGAAGTCAGCTGGGTAGTGTTTTCGATCTGGGTCTTCCAGAGTGGAAAGCCAAAGCATTTCCACGTAGCCAGTCTGGAGCTCAATTGATCATTAGATCCCTGTAGAGGAGTCAGCTGGGTGGTGTTTTCGATCTGGGTCCTCCAGAGTGGAAAGCCAAAGCATTTCCACGTAGCCAGTCTGGAGCTCAATTGATCATTAAACTGATAGCTCTTTCGATCAAAATGACAGTTTTGGCAAAGAGGGGAAGGACACATACTGTACATATAACATGATATGACTAGTAGTGGGTGGGTTTAGTAACAACTTTTATGTAAGTTCTTCTTTATAAACTAAAACTCTATATTTGGTTTTGTTTTTATAACTTTTTTTTTTTTTTTTCCATCATTATCAATATTTTCTCATACCCCTAAGGGTATGCATACCACAGATTGGGAACCGCTGCCCTAGAGATTTTCATTATTGTGTATATATTTCATTTAGATTAAATAATTATTTATCTGAGATATTGCCAAAAAAAATAAGTTATACACAATATCGATCGTTTTTAGTAAATCTGAAATTAATAATTTTGAATTTTTGACCAAAAAAGAAATCAAAATACAATGGAAATCATTTAATATTAAAAAAATAACTCAAACTTACAGTTTTGAGTTATTTGTTTAACTAGAGTTAGACACATAATCTATATATCATGAGAACAGTTGAAGATGTGTAAATAATTCTATTGCAGTTCTATCATTTTGAATTTTTGACCAAAAAAGAAATCAAAATACAATGGAAAACTTTATTTTTGGAAATCTTTAACTAGAGTTAAAGACATAATCTATATATCATGAGAACAGTTGAAGATGTGTAAATAATTCTATTGCAGTTCTTAGAATTGCATAACCGATTAAATGTTAAACATATTAATTATAAAATATTTCGTTTTTATAATGTGTTATTATATTGCACAATTTGTATTATTGTAATTTTTTAAATAATTATTTAAATTTTAGGTTTTGGAATTAGCTGGAAATGCTAGCAAAGATTTGAAAGTTAAACGTATAACACCACGACATTTACAGCTTGCAATTCGAGGTGACGAAGAATTGGATTCTCTTATTAAAGCAACTATAGCTGGTGGTGGTAAGTTTAAATTTTTTTTGTATATAAATGTATACTATACATTGTACATTGTATTTTATATCAATGTACACTGTACATAACCTGTTGCAATCCTGTATTAAATATGATTTAGTGTTTTGAAAATCACACACAATTTTCATCATATGATGATAAAATTAGTATGATATGATAATAATAATTAAGAGTTGATAGTAATGAACTAGATAGTTTTCCATTTATCATTTGTAACAAAGCTTTCTTAGCATTGAACAGAAAAAAATTCAATATTAATGTATATACTCATGTATAAGCCAAAAAATTTTGTAAAGAAAAAGTTTTCATGGGAAAGTTAAGGAATCACTGGTCAGTTAAAAATTGGGAATATTTTTGTGAAGTCAAGATTCCCTGGTTCATTTTTAACATATTGTCAACATTGTGTCTTTGCTCCAGCCTTACAATCCTCAATGGTTATTCCTAATAAAGATCTTACATTATTACATTTACATTTTTATCATTTGTAACAAAGCTTTCTTAGCATTGAACAGAAAAAAATTCAATATTAATGTATATACTCATGTATAAGCCAAAAAATTTTGTAAAGAAAAAGTTTTCATGGGAAAGTTAAAGAATTATACACTGGTCAGTTAAAAATTGGGAATATTTTTGTGAAGTCAAGATTCCCTGGTTCATTTTTAACATATTGTCAACATTGTGTCTTTGCTCCAGCCTTACAATCCTCAATGGTTATTCCTAATAAAGATCTTACATTATTACATTTACATTTCCTAATAAAGATCTTACATTATTATTAAAAATACATTGATATATGTGACTAAATTTTTTTATATGTATTTAAATATCCAATATCACACAAATAATATCAAAAATATAAATGGTTGCATTGTATGTCCATTGGTAGCCATGAGATCTGCCATACTTATTCCTAACAGATATCTGAATGTTCATACTTAAATATGTTATACTTTGTGAAAATATTAATTTATTGACACTTTGCAAATAAGATCGGATAGTATCTGATCTTAGTATGTTTAATAAGATCAGATATTTATAGACAAATCTTTTTTAAGAATTAACATGACTCTTCCTCTCTATATTGTCAGTTAATATTAAATAGAAATGTATTGATATCTGATCATTTAGCAAATACAGGATAATTATTTTACACTGATTTTATACATCAGATTTGTGATTTAAGTGATCAGAATTGTATGTGATCAGTTTTCTAATCCAGTTAATTTTGTCAAAATTTTCATTGTGCAGTTTTTTCTGGTTTTCTATCATTTAAATAAATTTTAAATATTTTACTTAAATTTCAAAAATGATGGAAATGTTTATTTCTTTGATGTTTTTTACTGAATAGACACTTCAATAAAATCATTGTTGAAAAACATGAATGGACATGATTCAAGATGATTGCACCTGCTCCTATCTTTTTTTAAGTCCTGTTAGGACGTTTTGTTGCTATGAGTCTCTAAAAATTTTTATTTATTCTAATTATGAATTGAATTTGAAAAGTTGTTTATAATTTTAAAAAAAATTATCTATTTCAATGATGATACATTGTTTTAATCCTTAAAATTTGTGAATTAGCTTATACGTGGTTTTGATTTTATCAGTTTTTGAGGTTGAATTAGGGAAATTAGCTTAAACAGGAGGTTGGCCAGATGGCTGTGTGGTAAAACTTTGGCTTACCACCCTGGAGGATGCAGGTTCAAATCCAGATCCCACACCTACAGTTTTTCAGGATGGGTCCTGGCACGGCTCGTTGAACCCTATCCTTCAACTATCCAATTGACCCTGTCATAGGTGCTGGCCATCCTGTGATGGGTGCTATAAGTGGCCGCCACCAGATACAGAATATCCCATGAGGATATGGTGGCTTAATATAACTAACTAACCTAACCTTGAACAGGAATATATATAATTCTACCTAAATTTTTTACAAAATATAATTCCTATTTGAGAAAATATCTTGTAGAAATATCAAAGAAAAATTTATGTAATTTTGAATGCTCACACAAATATTATTCACATAATTATGAGAGAACTAAAATTTGTGAAAAATTGCTATAACTAGCATAAGTGGAAAGCCACTGAGCACACACTGATTATTCAAAAATGAAGTACAGTGGTACCTCAGATCACGAACAAATCGGTCTATGAACACCATTTGCGAACAAATTTTGCTTCGCTTTACGAATGATGCTTCGGTTCACGAACACACACGCACGGAATGCATGGATCGCACGTGACTCGCAGCACACAAAACCCTGAGCAGATCCTCACCCCCAGCAGCAATCCAGTTTGCCCAGCTCATATGGGTACAGTAAAGTTCCAACAAGTGTTGATATTTTAATTTTTTTTCTTTACTTAATTAAATTTATCCCTTATGGTTCCCAAAAAAGTTAAAAGTGTTAGTGAAGGTGATATTAAACATGCTTTCTTCTAATATTACTGTTATATTTATTTCCTTTCATTAAACATGCTTTCTTCTAATATTACTGTTATATTTATTTCCTTTTTGAATTATTTCCACACATAAAGCCATAACATGTTAAAATTTTTTTCTAGGATAATTTCCACACATAAAGCCATAACATGTTAAAAATTTTTTCTAGGGAAAAAACGTATTATTTGGATTTACATTAATTGCAATGGGAAAAATTGACTCGGATTCACACAAAGCCATAACATGTTAAAATTTTCCTAGGACAAAAACGTATAAGCCATAACATGTTAAAAATTTTTTTTCTAGGATAAAAAACGTATTATTCTAATATTACTGTTATATTTATTTCCTTTCTGTATTATTTCCACACATAAAATAACGAGTTTAAAAATTTTTCTAGGACAAAAAACGTATTATTTGGATTTACATTAATTCTTTCTGTATTATTTCCACACATAAAGCCATAACATGTTAAAAAATTTCTGTATTATTTCCACACATAAAGCCATAACATGTTGAAATTTTTTACCACACATAAAGCCATAACATGTTAAAAATTTTTTCTAGGACAAAAACGTATTAGGGGATTTACATTAATTGCAATTGGGAAAAATTATTCAAAACGTATTATTTAGATTTACATTAATTGCAATAGGAAAAATTGATTCGGATAGATCGGAAGAGTTTAATTGCAATGGGAAAAATTGATTCGGATTACGAACTTTTCGGATCAAAAAAATTTTTTCTAGGATAAAAAACGTATTATTTGGATTTACATTAATTTTTTCCTAGGACAAAAAACGTATTATTTGGATTTACATTAATTGCATAAAATTATTTTTCTAGGATAAAAAAACGTATTATTTGGATTTACATTAATTGCAATAGGACAAAAAACGCATTATTTGGATTTACATTAATTGCAATGGGAGGACAAAAAATGTATTATTTGGATTTACATTAATTGCAATGGGAAATGGACAAAAAACGTATTATTTGGATTTACATTAATTGCAATGGGAAAAATTTTTGTAGGATAAAAAAAACGTATTATTTGGATTTACATTAATTGCAATGGGAAAAATTTCTAGGACAAAAAAACGTATTATTTGGATTTACATTAATTGCAATGGGAAAAATTGGGAAAAAACGTATTATTTGGATTTACATTAATTGCAATGGGAAAAATTGACTCGGATTCACACAAAGCCATAACATGTTAAAATTTTCCTAGGACAAAAACGTATAAGCCATAACATGTTAAAAATTTTTTTTCTAGGATAAAAAACGTATTATTCTAATATTACTGTTATATTTATTTCCTTTCTGTATTATTTCCACACATAAAATAACGAGTTTAAAAATTTTTCTAGGACAAAAAACGTATTATTTGGATTTACATTAATTCTTTCTGTATTATTTCCACACATAAAGCCATAACATGTTAAAAAATTTCTGTATTATTTCCACACATAAAGCCATAACATGTTGAAATTTTTTACCACACATAAAGCCATAACATGTTAAAATTTTCCTAGGACAAAAACGTATAAGCCATAACATGTTAAAAATTTTTTTCTAGGATAAAAAACGTATTTATAAAGCCATAACATGTTAAAAATTTTTTCTAGGACAAAAACGTATATAGATTTACATTAATTGCAATAGGAAAAATTGATTCGGATAGATCGGAAGAGTTTAATTGCAATGGGAAAAATTGATTCGGATTACGAACTTTTCGGATCAAAAAAATTTTTTCTAGGATAAAAAACGTATTATTTGGATTTACATTAATTTTTTCCTAGGACAAAAAACGTATTATTTGGATTTACATTAATTGCATAAAATTATTTTTCTAGGATAAAAAAACGTATTATTTGGATTTACATTAATTGCAATAGGACAAAAAACGCATTATTTGGATTTACATTAATTGCAATGGGAGGACAAAAAATGTATTATTTGGATTTACATTAATTGCAATGGGAAATTGATTCGGATTACGAACTTTTCGGATCACGAACAGGGTCAAGGAGATTGTGGTAAACCAATGTACTACTGTAAATGCAAAAATAAGCTATATTGTCCATTCAAATTGTTAAAAAAAATCTCAATTAGATTTGTTTGCAATTGACATACATATAAGTAATGAATTAAAAATAGGTAATTTGTTAATATTTTAAAAAGATTTTTGGAAGATTTAAATTTATTGCCTGCCATTGAGGACAAATTTTTCAAGTTCAATGTTTCAGTTCATTCCTGCTAAGGAAAATTCTCTGCTTATGGTATTTCCTGAATAATTAATGTTTTCTGTTGTTTGTATCTTCAATAATTGCACAATTTATATTCAACAATTTGACAACTATATAAAATACAGATTTGAAATTTTGATGAAAATATTTCATAGATTTAATAGTTTAATGTATCGTTTAATTTTTTTAACATAATTCACAAAAATTTAATTTTTAAAACTAAGTAAAAATAAATTACTAATTAATAGTATTACTAACTAAATTTCAATTTTAAAATAATATAGTTAACTTGTTAATTTAAAACAATTACATAAAATTATTTTCCATAAAAATACTTTTAAAGGATTTTATTTATGGCAGTCTCTCTTCGACTGTTTTTATTCTTTTGATATTTTTCATAAATATTATTAACTAAAAATTCTATAAATTAGCAATTGAATTTTGAATAAGTAATGCTGTAAAACATCAGAATAAAATTGCAAATTTTTCTTCTCAAATTTTATTTAAATTAAATAATTACATTATCTAATTTGATGTTTTAATTAAAGAAAAAAACATGAAAAAATAATGAAATTTAATTTATGCATGCTTTTATTATAAATTTAGGATTGCAATGAGGTGACTAATTAATTTATATGTAACTCAATCATATATTTAAAATTTAATTTTTATTTTTAGGTGTGATTCCTCATATCCACAAATCTCTGATTGGAAAGAAAGGATCACAAAAAACACCATAAGTGATTCTAGATATGTCATTCCTTGTTTTATTTTATCAAAACATTATATCTTTATCACATATTCATTTAGCAGTATTAAAGACATTTGTTCATAACATATTTTGTATTTGGAATAGAAATTTATAAATTAACTGTTATCATGCTCATACATATACACACACTAAGGTGATTTATACATTCTAGTAACTGTTGAATCTAGAGGAATATATAAACAAAAATTATTCTATAATATTCTTCTATAAAAGTGTTATTAAACTAATAGAATACTTATGCACTGTAAATTGACTTTTTTTGCTGTGTTTAATTCTTAGACATATGTGATTTATCAGTGACTAGCATGTATAAATATAATTTGTGCAAGTTATCTTTGTTTCTATTTATACTTTCCATCAACTAGATATAAAATAGTTAAAAGAATTGAAAATGTGATCTATAAATTTGTAATAAAATATGGGAATCACATATGAAATTTACAATCAGAAAATACTTGGCAATTCAAATCTATGCAAAAATAATGAAGTTGTGAACTTGCAGGTAATTTTACTGATGACGATCACACATTTTTCGTTTTCATCTTAGAAGCTACAAATGTATTAGTCTTCAATATAAAATAAATAATGAAATGATATAACTGATAAAGATTAATCTTTAAGAATATGTAAAGATGATTGGAACATCAGAGAAAAGTTATCTAGAATTATAATGAAATATTGGAATATGTAACTTAAACTATCATTTTATGTAAGGTTAGATAAATATAATATGTAAATGTTTAAGTAACTAAATTACTAGCATGTGCAAATCTGCCTTTAGAGATAACAATAATAATAATTTCTACTTAGTTTACTTCAGAAAACAAAATTGTAATTCTAATTAATTTCTGTACAGAATAAACTATTTTTGTAGGATGTTTCTCATTCCCATCATATATAATAGGGCATTATTATTTTAGGCATATCTTTTTTTTATAAAATAGGATCAAAATTATTTAAATTTTTTAATTAAATAATCTTAGTCTCATATTTTCTAAAAGAAAAGTAGGATTTATATCATACTGATCAGTTTGTTCTTACTGTGCTTCCTACTAAATTGGTAAAAATTTTCCTTTGATTACAAATCTCAATACCATATTTTTTTTATTCCATGGTTTCAATCATTTAAAAATGGCACATACTTAAACTGAGAAGATTCTTCTAGTATTTTTTTAAAGTATTTAGCAAAGAAGTTACACCATTGACTATCACTTTTAATCCCTTATAAGAATAACAGAATTTGGATTTCATTAGTAAATTATACTTGGAAAAATGATATTCAGTTTGATTATTTTAGAATATAAAATATTTTTTCATGCATTTGATTATATCAATATTTGTGATTAATATTTTATTGCTTAAATCCTACTTTAAATCAGTTTAATAATTAAAAGTTAATATATTGATTAATGCATAATCAAGAACAAAGTTTGAGTTATAAATGACATAATGAGAATTGAAATATTATAGTTAAGAAAACATATTTATAAAATATGTAGAATATTTTCTTATACAGTACTTCAAAATTTCACATATATATTAATTCAGAAAATAAATGCGCATATGAATAGTGTATCCAGTGTTTCCAAAATCTACATTATAACTATTGTATGTATAATTTCAATCTTTATATATATTCGTTTTCGTTGTTCAGCATAAAATATGAACATGTTTTTACATTAGCATTTTTTTTTTTATTTTCTTTTTCCCGTTTGGCCATTCTATAATGTCCAATTTTCTTTTCGTTCTATATAATAATGTCACTAAATGGTGCTAAGTATTAAAGCAAGAGAGCATATATCTACATTAGAGGTATATGACACTGTCTAAAAAAAGAGCTGGACATAGTATCATATGCCTCCGAGGTGCAGATATATTACCAGTTTTCTTATAGCTTTTAGAGTGTAATACATTGTATTCTGGTTATTACCAGTGCCTTTTTTCTAAAAATGTTAAACAATAAGCGTATCAAATTACAATTTCTGGCAAACTTTTAAGATTTGAGAACGCATACAAAGTTCTTCAAATAAACAATAATACAGTATATATAATTTAAACGTATGTTATATTTACGTAATGCCAATTTACATGAGGCTATTAAAAATAAACTACCAAACCATTTATTAGCAAATGTATTTACTGTAAAATAATTGTTCTAACGATAGTAAGAAAATCGGTATGGAATTATTTTTAGATACGGTATCATATATCTAATAACGTGAAAAATGAACAAAAAATATGTATATCTGATATATAAGAATGATTTTGCGCGTTAATACCGTATTTATCTCATCAGTATATATATATTGATGAGATAAATACGGTATTAACGCGTAAAATTGATGTATATCTTTCATAGTCGACAATACGAATTGTTAAATTACAGTAAACTCTCGATTAACTGGGATATTCGAGAAATTTCCACAGATAATCCGCAAAATACTTATTGTCCAGAATTCCAATTTTTATTTAAAATAAGTTTTACATGCAATATATGGTAAAAACAACTGGGTTTGTGTATGTGTACACATTGTGCGCGCTAAAAAAGGAACTTTACATCAAGAAATTATTGCAATGTGTTATTTTTAATTCAAATTTTGATCGCCAATTTAATATAAACCAATCTGAAATATTTAAAATTTTTAGATATTGCATCTAAGAAAAACGTTGATACTGTAAAACGAGGGGGTTACTTTGCCCAATTTTCAAATTCGATTCAAAAATTATATGCAGTGGATTCAGCTTAATTGGGGCAGCCGTGTAATTGGGCCAAATCTCAAAGAACGGAAACCAAACTAATACATAATTTAAACTCTTAATTGGACAGTAGCAGAAAAGGTTCAATTTTTTATATATATATAAGGGATTTTTCGAAAGTATGGCAACATTACTTACACTAATACTTGTGTGCTTTCTTGAAAAATCCTTATATAAAAATTATAGCATTTTATTGTATCGATAATTTTTCAGATTAAATCTTTCTACTAGACAATACAGACTAACACAATGTAGCGCGTCCTATTACATACACATCGTCGACACATGTTGCACTAATATAAACATCCATTCTTTAGTAAAATTATAAGTAAATATCGTTGATAATACATGACAATACTGTAATCGGTAACTCTAGCGTGATGAGAATCAGTTATCAATCGTGATAAGTCTGGCAACTGTGCGTCACTTAAGAGTCTATCGTTACTGTATCTAGGAATATTCATTTAGTGTCGATTTTATTTAAAATTTTAAAATCTGCCAACATGTCAAGAAAGGATTTTACACTTTCGAGTAAAATTGCTTGGCTGGATAAAGTTAAAAGCAAACCATAGTAGACTCGCTGAAATAAACCTAAATCTACCATAGCGCGTCTCCTACAACAAGAAAATCAACTGCGTGAGAAGTGGACATTACAGAAAGAAATTACGGGAACATCAAAAGAAAGCGTGATGGAAAGGATCCAGAAGTCGAAGAAGCATTAGGTCAAAAGAAAGCGTGATGGAAAGGATTCAGAAGTCGAAGAAGCATTAGAATCAATTGATTTTCTATAGTTAGTGGGCGAGGCGTGAATATCAGCGACCTACTGTTGAAGACGAAATCAGAGATCGGTAAAAAGCTAATAATTAGGTACCTATTTTAATAAGGCATTAAAATAGATACCTAATTATTTATTTACCTACGATTTACATATTAGAATTTATTACTACTACGTTTAATTGGGCCAAAATGGCTTAGTCCCAATTAAGCGGAATCCACCGTACTTCCCAATGAATTAAGAAAAAAAAAAATTCCTACATTCGGTAGAAGGTCTTAGATTTAATTTTTTGGCATAATTGTATTTTTTGTTTTGTTTCTCAACCTTTTTTTAAAAAAATAAAAGCATGGCATACAAAATCACCTGGCACATGGGCTAATTTTGCCAACCTGTTTTTCATCGATAAGATTATAATAGGTTTTTAAAGTAATGTAACCCCTAAAGGATGTGAAAAGAACCATCAATAACAGTAGTGCAAAACTGGATTTTTAAAAATACTTTAGCACTTTTTTTAATAAAGAAAATTACTGAAAATAACCAAAATGTAGTGAAGAATTTCAGCTTCCTCTTCCTGTTTGAATACTGTTCAACAAGATTAGAATGCTTATGCCCGATTTTATTGCATAGTTTTTATTGGTATTCTGTACTTGATGGCAGCTTACCTTATAGACTGTCCTCTAATTACATTTTCACCGCTTCACTAAGATCTGTAGAAGAGTACCAATGTAAGAACGCTGACCTAATTTTGGTTTATATTTTGGCATTTTCAATTTTGAAACAAAACGAAATCATAGATTAAAAACATTATAATAATGCATGGTATTTATAATGTATAAACCTTATAATGATAACCATAGATTAAAATCAGACCTTTCAAATTGCATGTTTACAGCACTACCTGTTGGCATGATTTCCGTAAGTTTTAATTTTAAAACAAGTTGCTATAAAAAATATTAATTTTATGAGTAATAAATATCAATAATAAACAAAACTCGTGTTTCTGAGAATGGCTCCATAGATGAAAGCTTCCAGGCTCGAAAAGTCAGGATTATCCAAAAAACACATCACCTAATAACCTGTCGCCACGTGCTCAATCATTTTTTGTCAGTGTTGACATCTGATACACAAGACTGGCGGCCGAGTGGTAAAGCAGGAGGACCCGGATTTTTCGGGGTACTGGGCCCAGCCCCCCTCCACGGGTGTGGGTGCAGCCCATAGTTGGAACTGGCCCCGCCCCCTTAGTAATCTCCTTGATTGGAAAGAAGGCGTAAAATATGTAAAAACAAAAGATAGACAAGACAATAGGCGCATTCGGCAATTCAGATCAATCTGACTATATATCTGAATAAATCACGTGACTTCTGAGTTTCGTCTGACTTGGCATTTACCGAACGCATATGTCTGCTTCTCTACTGACCAACATGGCGGACGAAGTGATAAATTAACACTGTACAAGTTATTACACACACTACATGCATAGTAATATCGAATTAAAAAAGTTTTACACTGTACAAGTTATTACACACATTACATGCATAGTAATATCGAATTAAAAAAATTTTACACTGGATTAGTGGCTAATCATCTTGTACAAGTTATTACACACACTACATGCATAGTAATATCGAATTAAAAAAGTTTTACACTGGATTAGTGGCTAATCATCCTCAATATAAATACCATTTATTGAAAAAGTTCCGAATCTTCTTTTTAATTTATTAATCCTAATTACATTGAGCAGCTGTATTTCTTAAGAAACGTTTTTTTCGAGGCTATAAACGACGAATATTCCTAAACCAGAAAAAAGTTTTCTTAAATATTAATATCACGAACTATAATAATAATTATCAAATTACCTATAATTAATGATATCCAAATTCTGAATCTTTTTTTAATTTATTAATAATAATAATGATATCCAAGTTCCAAATCTTCTTTTAATTTATTAATCCTAATTACATTGAGCAGCTGTATTTCTTAAGAAACGTTTTTTTCCTCCCTAATTTCATAAAAATAGAAATCACTTTTCAGCCAACAATTAATTAAACTATAAAAATTAAAAATAGTTTACTTAACATATTCTCTTCTAGCACATTAAGATATCATCAACGAAGTACAGCAAAGTTCTAAAATTACATTTACATTTTTTTGACCTGATTTGGTTTCCTTACCTAATGAGAGGATATATGGAAAGCATATTTTTTTTGTGTCTAATTCTTATAGTTTAATGCTGTGCTTATTACATTAACAGTGAGAAATCTATAAATTTCGAGCATTTCTGACTTCCAACCATTTCCACCTTAGTAATTGTCTGTATTATTTATGTTATGCTGGCTAATAATGTTTTGTTTATGTTTTAATTTTTGTTATTTGTTTTAATATTTGCTTTAATTTTTTCTTTTGAAATTTTTGATTTATTTATTTATTTATAGTAAGATTGATATTAATCATCATCATCATCAGCATATCTATTTCATCCACTGCTGGATATATATACCATCTTTTGTTTCCAGATACATCTATCTTGTGCAGTCTGCATCCACTGGGAACCAACTATTTTTCTTATATCATCTCTCCTTTGTTTGTATTGCACCTGCCAGGATTTCTTTTCCCTTGCCTTGGTTGCTGCTCTGTATTTCTCTTTGTCCATCAGTTGTCAGTGTATCTCACTATATAGCCTGACCAATGCCACTTACTGTTTCTACTATTATTGGTATGTCTTCTACTTTGGTTTGTTCTCTCATCCATACGTTGGTCTTGCATTCTTCTTGGTGTATCCTAACATATATCTTTCCATGGTTCTTTGAGTTGTTTCTAGTTTCTGTTCCATTTTCTAAGATTGATATTATTTTACTTATTTTATTTTATTTTAATTTTATTTATTTATTTATGTTTTTATGCTTACATTTGCTATCATTTAATAGAATACGAACATATTCCTGAGTTTATAACTATATAAACTGTTATTTTAACTAACTGCTTTTTAATAATATACCTTTAAATAATTTTAAAGGTGCTATTTAAATGTTTATAACTAAAACTAAAAAGTTAATTTTTATACCATAACTTTGGTTATGGCAATTTAAATTTTTAATTATATTCAGATGTTGTTCTGTTTAATTGCAAAATAATTTGCTTTGTGTATTATTGATAAAGATGGCCTTATTAGGTTACAAAATGTAAACTAATACTTAATAAATATGTGTTCTTATTCTAATTGAGTTTATCTGTGCATTTTTAAATATTTTTCCATTTTATCACCTTAAAATAGCTTATTGTTATAATCTTTTTGAAATATTAATTTATAATGTATAAATAAACTTCCACTTGTATTAATGGTATAACAATAAATCAGCCATATTCGAAGTGGAAAAAAGATATAATTTATTACGGAAGTACTTTCGACTTCATTAAGTCATCATCAGCCATACATAATTTTATAATAGAATACATCGCTTTTGGAATACAATGTTCAGAATATTATTTAAAATTAATGAAGTCGAAAGTACATCCGTAATAAATTATATCTTTTTTCCACTTCGAATATGGCTGATTTATTGTTATAATATTAATTTATGTTTATTTTCATAAAATTTAAAAAGGACAAATGTACTTCTATAATATTTTATATGATAATTTGTAACAATTTATAATTTTTATAGCACACTTTATTATAAATCTAATTATATGTATGTATAATGATAATTTAAAAATAACTGTGTGAAAATATTACATAGTTAATGAAATATTTATAAGACAATCATATCATATATAATATAAAAAAGTAATAAGAATAGATTATATAAAAAAGTAATAAGAATAGATGGGGGAAGAATTGGAGTATGTAGAAGTAACCAGGAGGGCCATAGCTACAAGATAAAAGAACATAAAAGAGATATAGCGAAAGGAAGTATAAATACGTCGTCGTCAATGGAAGCATATAATAGAGATCTGAAAATAGACTGGCAAGGAACGAAAAGAATTTACTTCTACATAGCTACAAGATTAGAAGAACATAAAAGAGATATAGCGAAAGGAAGTATAAATATGTTGTCGTCAATGGAAGCATATAATAGAGATCTGAAAATAGACTGGCAAGGAACGAAAAGAATTAAAGTGATTATACCAGGAACACAGCCGACTATAGCTGAATCCATTGAAATAGAAAAAAAGGAGAGTACTGCAGAACTTAATTAATGACAGAACTGCATGGGAAATATCTCTAGCATAGAGATATGCTCTTATGATGGAAATGCAAAAAGAAAGTGATGGACGACAGGAGCGTGCAGAAGAAGACAATGGTTAATAGAGAGAAAACCTGAATAGAAAGATATTTATAAAGTGAATACAATATGATAAATATTAAAGCCAATTAAACCAACGTTATTGGTTTAATTGGTTTATTACACTTCAAAGGTCAAATCAACACTCATCTCTCGTTCAATTCCCGGTTTGACAAAGTCAAGTGAAAATTTATACATCAAACACACTTGTGACGAATGATTTATTTTTCTATTCACGTTTTCAAACTGCTTCCATTTACATCAGATAAAATTGTAAATTAATGTCAACTTTCATGATTAAATTTTAATTAATTACTTATTCCTTAAAAAATAGTAACTTATTTAAAAAAAAAATAGCGCATTAACCGCGCTCGCAGTAACGGCGCCTTAACGCCCTACGCTACGCCGCCATCTTGATAATACGTCTTACGCAATCATAATAAAGAATGTCAAATTTTTTAAATGACTTTTATCAAATATGGCTGAATATGGCGCTCTCTTACTTTGCTCGAGTACTCTTCTTTTTTGATGAATTTTTACCCGTGTGGTCCCTTAACGCTCTACGCTATGCTGCCATCATGATAATACGTCTTACGCAATCATAATAAAGAATGTCATATATTTTAAATGACGTGTCCCTAAGTTCGCGCCCTCCCCTTGTAAGAAAAACCATAAAATTCATCACAGTATGAAAAATTATTGAAAAAGATAGTGATGAAATATCTAAATCTATTAGTCATTTGACGATGATAAAGTCTTACTGCCAGAATAATATATTCAGTACATTTTCTAAGTACAATACAATATTGTAAACATCAATTATGACTTTTGCTTGTAAATTTACATAACACTAGTAATTTTAATGAAAACTTTAATACAGAAAATATAATAGGTATACAAAATAATAATAATAATAATTGATATTAAAATATTAAAAATACTTGCATAAGATCTCTCATTCTACAAAACATGATTATTAAATATACAATATAATTATATTAAAAAATATATAAAAACATGTCATCCATAATCGGCTATTATTTATTGACCAAATGATTGATATAGTCTATACAAAATCCAGTAATAAAAATTTTCTGTAATTCAGATTGACGTAACCAATCTGAATTACAGAAATAAAATAAAATAAATAATTATTCACAATATGGAAGATATTCTGTTTGAATAAAACAAGTTTACTCTGTCTCTATGATAATTTTAAATAATTTTTATTAATTTACTGTTGTTCATTAACTTGTTACTATAATTAATAACAAGTTAACAGAATCGATTCGTATCTCGGAAGTAGTATGTTGGCGGTTTATTGGTATGAATATAGAGGTGGAAGTGACGTCACGGAAGTGACGTCACAGAGGTAAGCAGGGAAGTATACGCTCTACGCTACGCCGCCATCATGATAATACGTCTTACGCAATCATAATAAAGAATGTCATATTTTTTAAATGACTTTTTCTCAAATATGGCTGAATATGGCACTCTCTTACTTTGCTCAAGTACTCTTCAGTCAGAGTACTATATCATATTAATTTTTTTTTATTTTGTGACCCGAAGTTCGCACCCTCCCCTTGTTAGTAGAATAGATCTAATTCCTCCCATTTTGCCTGTTGCCATACATTCCTCTGCTGTAATGTTTTTGAATTGGTGTTTATTTTGCTAAAATTTCCTCCTCCCAGTTTCCCTTGCCAGCCACTTTGATTCTCTGTACATTAGTGTATGCCCTTCCCCCACTATTACCATTGCCTGACTTTGTTCCTTCTACTTGATAATGGTCTCTGTGTATTGAGATAAAAAGTGCTTGTGTGTTTTGAATTTATAAAATTGTTTATTATTTTGTTATGATTAAAGACTAATTTAGCTTGTATCATTGTTTAATTTACATTCTTTATTTTGCATTTAAATAAAATGAATAGCCGGCCATTTTTAAATTTTGCAATAAGAGTCAATATATTAAATAAGTAGATTTAAAACAAAAAATAGAGTATATATCATCACATTAATGCATTCAAATCTGGTTTATTTAATAATAATTTATCAAATCTTCTATGTTATTTGAATTTTTGATTATCTGAATGTTGTTTAGTTCCTATTACCTCAGATAATCAGGACTCTACCAAGTATATCATATGTAATATATACTTCAATTAATATATGTTTGCTATAACATACAGTCAATCTTACTACTTTTCCCCAGTGTAATGTATTGCTGTCTCACTTAATATATTGACAGCTACATGTAAAATTTCCACCATTTTGAAACTGACAACACTGCAATCTGAAATGGCAGATGCCTTGCAGTACAGTATATGTTGGACAGTAATTTTATTTTTATATTTTAAAGTAATAAAAAAATACATTTTATTAATAAGTGATATAAAGTATAAGTTGTTACTATATTTCCTCAATTCTGATATGTTGAATTGTTTTCACTTTTTATAACTTTGTTGAAATTCTGATTTTTTTATGATTTATATCAAAACAAACTTTTCATTGTCTAATTTGAAGAAATAAATAATCATTATATTGTTTGAAAAATGGCTATGATAGTCAGAATTTTTTCAATAGAAACCATTATTCTAAGCACACAAGTTATTCAAATAAGATGAGATATAAGAAAGTAAAATCAAAATAAAATAAAATTTTTTCACAATGAAATGAGAAATGCATTTATCACCTAACAATCATCAGAAGTGCAAATCTTGTGTCTAAACAAAATGCATTAAATAATAATCATTATTGAAAGTTGATTGGAAATGTCATAATTCACTCCCTCTACTTTATATAGCAATCCCCAACGATACTGTCCATCAATAAACAATATTTTTCCTTCAGATAATATTTAAATATAAAACATTAAAAAATATTATATTTTGAATTATATAAATTTGGAATATAAAATAATAGATTATCTATATACTATTTCTTCATTCAATAAACAATGGAAATTTGATTTTGCATGTTATTTACAAAGTGCGTGTTTATTTTGTTCAGGAAAATTTGATCATATTAACTTATTTTAACAAATAAAAATATTTTTAATAAATGTTAATCACAATTTAAAATAACATTTTTTAATATATAGAATTCAAACATTATGACAAAAGCATTTCAACTTTTTTCAGTCACAATGGAATATTGTTATTAAAAGATTAAAAACAAAGCAGTTAAAAGTTTAATTGTAAAAATAATACCTTAAAAAATGTAGTTAAGCTTATTTGGATATTGATTTTATGATAATATCCTTTAGTAAAATTAGCATTACTTAATGAAGAAATATGTCTGATTTCATTGTCAATGCATGTTTACAATTGTTAAATTGAATAAATGTATATATTCATGTTATAAGTTAAATAATAATTAAAATGGAAATAAAATAATGCTTTATGAAACAGTTGGAAAATATTTGATTTTCAGAGATCATAGATATACACCACCAACCTTTTATCTGAAACCATCTAAACCTTGTACAGTGGGTGATCGGGTAATGAACATAATCCATTCCAAGACAAAGTTCGTTATCCGAATTGGTCATTAACCGATCGTCGATTTATCATAGGTTTTTATGGGAATTTGATTAATTTGTTCCGGACACCCAAAACACAAATAAAAAATTATATAATTTTTTACTATGTTTATTTGTATGTAATAACAATAATATATACATACATAGTCTTGCATTTTCATTAATATGTTTATTTTCCGATAAAGAATCTGTCCAATATCGATTGCTTTTCACTCCTTCAGGATTTTTCAGAAGTGATTAATAGCATTGTCGTGGTAGATCTTCCCAAACCTATTGACTTCAACCTGGTATGGGTGCCATTCTAAGACCAAATAATTGTAAAATCTCTCTCTTACCTTCTTTAATAAATCTTTGATTTGTTTAAGTTGTCTCCAAGTTCATTTTAATCGGGAAAAACTACTGTTCTCTCATCCAGTTGTCTCACTTTCTTTAATAAATCTTTGATTTGTTTTAAGTTGTCTCCGAGTTCATTTCTAACCTTTAATAAATCTTTGATTTGTTTTACGTTGTCTCCGAGTTCATTTTATGGGAAAAATTACTGTTCTCCCATCCTTACCCATAAGTCCACCGACGTTTGACTTACTCATAGGTCCACCAACATACAAGGCCTAAGCATATCATTCCTTACTGTTCTTCCATCCTTACCCATAAGTCCACAAATGTGCAAGGCCTATTCTTCCATCCTTACCCATAAGTCCACCAACGCGCAAGGTCTAAACCTGTCATTCTCATCCTTATTCATAAGTCCATGAACATGCAAGGCCTAAGCCTGTCATTCCATTAGGTTAGTTAAGCCGAAATAGCCTCATGGAATATTTTTATCTGGAGGCGGCCATTTATTGAGAGCCGCCATCATCACAGGCTCATAAACACGCAAGGCCTAAGCCTGTCATTCCATTAGATTAGTTAAGCCGAAATATCCACAAGGCCTAAGCCTGTCATTCCGTTAGGTTAGTTAATCCGAACTATCCTCATGACATATTTTTATCTGGTGGCAGCCACTTATAGAGCCGCTATCATCACAGGCTGACCAACACCCATGATAGGATCAACCAGAAAATTGAAGGATGGGTTTCAACGGGCAGGCCCTGGAAAACCATCCTTCCCTTCTGAAAAATTGGAGGAGTGGGATCCCTGAATCCTCCAGAATGTTAAGCCACAGCTTTACCACACAGCCATCAGGCTGACCTATTATTCGGTCAGTCCGTGGGTCCCACAGTTTGTTCTGTGAGGTATTCGTTAACCGAACATAAAAATCTTTCGAAAAAATGTTTGTTATCCTAATTGTTCGTTAACCGATTACCCACTGTATAATGTAATTTCTATACTCATTTAATGTAATTTTGCTTAATGCATGTTTTCCAGTTCTAATTAATGTGTTATAATAAGGTATAGCTGTATGTTTTATGATCAGAATTCAGTTGCTTTTACAAACAGGTTTAAGTGGTATTAAACTGCTTCTTTCCAGTCAAAATAAGAATAAATAAACACAGCACTATTTAGCAGTAGAAAAGCTTTTAATAATCATATTAATAGATATTCCTGCTGATATTGACTTAAGTTTTTAGTTGAAAATGTTTCGTATTACAATTATTAGAAGTTTTTCTACTGCTAAATAGAACTGTATTTATTTATTTATTCAATTGCTTTTAACTCTAGCATACTGACTTTTTGTTGTAATGTATTATTATTTAATTTTAATTTTTTTTTTCTTGTATTAATCCTTTCTTTTAAGTTTCTTTATTTAATTCAGAAAGAAAGACTTGAATATAAAAATGCATTTGTATTTTAAAAAATAATATGTATTTGGCTACAAAAGAAAGAATTAAGCATGTTTAAACAGTCTTATATTTATTGATTATGGATTATTCAGGCAATTTTTTTCTATTTTGTATATTCTGATTTTGAGTTCTGAAGTGTTTTTTAGAAAATAATTCATATGTTCATTTTTATTTTAGCTATCTCATATTTTAATACAATATCAAATTATGTTTGTATCAATCATCATGTCATTGATACTGAACATAATTTCAATATCAGTCATCTATTTTACTTATGATTTGATTGTTCTAAGTGAGTTTAGTGCATTTTTCTCAAATATGCTGTTAAACATTAACTCTGATTATTATCTAAATAATTTTTGAAACAATTTCTGTATAAATTTATTTTAGTGTTTTCTATTTAAATATATTAATCATTAATTAAAGTATTAATTATTCTTTTTTTATGAAAGTGATAATCAATATTATTTTAATTATCAAATATATTTTTCTAATTTTCAGACAAAAAACAAAGAACAGCTCTTACTCATGCAATTATAAATGGCCATGCACATATTGCATCATATTTATTATCACTTGGTGCAAATCCAAATTTCAGAGATAGTTCAGGAAATACTTTGGTACATTATGCTGCTGCTTATGGTTGGTATTTTTGTTTGAATCTCCTCTTGGAAGCAGGTGCTGATCCAAATTTATATAATGATTGGAAGGTAAGAATTATTTATTTGTTTAGATACAAGTTTCTTATAGTTTATGAAGGTAATTATTGGGTTCTTACAAATTGTTTGTTAGGTAAAAATTCATAAAACATGAAACCATAACCTATTAATTCCAATGTAAAAATTTCCAATCAATTCAAAATAAATATCACTTTCTACCTTTTTAAATAGGCAATAGATGCAAGCCCATTTTTTAGGTAGAGCTATTTATTTACATTTATAAATAAACTGGAGCTCATTTGGCTTGATTAAACCCTCTTCAGCAGTTTTTAGTTTACATATATAAACAGAAGAAAAAATTTGAGTTTGAATAGCTTAAATTTGAAATTAATAAAAAATAGTATTGTTGCTATGGTGATATAGTTTTACTAGCAGGTTATAATGTAAAGTACATATATTATGCTTGTATAGAAAGGAATATCAATTCCTTTCAAAATTTTATATTCCTCTGATATTCCTTTCAAAATTTCTCATTGAATAAACTTTACAATATGATATGTCGGATTACTTTTACAATTATATTAGAGGTAGTTAATTCTTGATTTATTTATGTTTTTTTGTGTGTATATATTTTATTTTCCTGCCATAGTGCTAGTAATATTGGAAGTAAAATAAATAATATATTAGAAATTTATCCATCTGGAACAATATTTAATCATAATGTTAGATGGTTTTATATAGTTTCTATGAATTTGAAAATCTTTGTAAATTTATTATATATACTGAAATTATTATGCACTGGGTGCTGGATTTAATATTGGAACTTCTGACAAATTTTATCTTAAGGTTAATGGTATATACAGTAATATGATATGAATAGAAACAAGAAAATCATAAAAAGCAATCAGTTGTTCATATCATTGGATTGGTGATAAATATTTGAATTATGAAATTTTTTAATTGAAACAATTTAAGGAACCAATATGCAACAAAAAATTTGTTAAAATATGAACTACAGATTATAAATAATTATTTAGAACAAAATATAATCACTGATTTAAATAAATTATAGTGGATAATTAATAGATGATAAAATAGTTTTCCACAAAAACAAAAATTTTCTTTGCAAATCAAAATAATGGTACACATTTACTCATTTTGTTAAATTGAAAATTTGTAAACCAAATAATCATAAATTGGGGGATATCTTATATTCTTACAGATCTGAGGAAGTTTTACAATAAGTGTCACATAATCTATATTACAGCTTTTGTATAAGAGCTATTAAATACTGAAAAAATAAAGCAAAGTTTATGATCTTCAGTCACTTGATACTTTATTCTAGACATGCAAATTATAATAGAATGTAGGTGATGAACTAACATAGTTAAAAAATTTTTTTAATTTAATATATTATACATTCTCCATCCCAGTTTATTCAATTTCAACTTACATTACTTTTAAAAATATGTTATTAATGAATTCAATCATAACTCAAAGTTTCTGGCATGTCATTTCAAAATCTGCATTTCCAATGTTAAACAATACTTTTAAGATATAAATTACACTTTATGGTTATAAGAGATCAAATATCACATGTGATAATATTGTAATAGTTATACCAATACAGTCAAAAAGATAGTAGACTGTCTGTTGTGTGGTGACAGTGTATGGTGAATCTTAAAATATATGATATTGTCATCATGGCCAGAGATGTTGATACTTTACAGCCAGCAGAGCATCATTAGTCTTGCAGTTGTTTGGCAGTGAGGGCAGTTCGTGTGAGTCAGTTCACAGACCTCGTGTCATCCGGAAAAATGTCCAGTTTGAATAATGTGCCAATACAAAGTTTTGCCAGAATCCAAAAATGCACCTGAAATATTGGAAATGATATGGCAGGTGAATGGGGAATTTACCATGAATCATAATGGCATAAATGATTCAAAGATGATAAAGTTTTTATCACTAGCTCTTTGCACAGACTTATGTAAACTTCCCTTACTGCCAAACAACTCCAAGTCTAATGACATGTTGCTGGTAGTTCAGTGTAAATGCCTGGTGACAGTATCATGTATACATTGGAATTCATTATACAGTGTTACCACAGGATGTCCAGTTCACAAACTTCTTGACTGCTAGAATATTTAAATCAATAAATAACAATAATCAAATCATGTATACAATATAAAGAAGATAGGTAATCTGTATTGCATTGTAAACTAATACCCTATAATATATTAGTTTATTATCTTGTTTATTTTTAATTTTTAAAAATATTGCAGACTTTTACAAGGACTGAAAACTTCAATGATAATTATTTAATCAGTCAGATTTTTTTTATATTAAATATATATCGATGGCCTATATCTTTGCAAAAATATTGTGAAGCTTGTTGATTTATTTTATATTTTAGTGAAAAAATAATAATATACAATGGAAATCATTTAACACAAAAATGAATAATATGAAAAAGCAATTAACACAAAACATTCTCATGGTCCTAGCTGAAAAGCATGCTTTACCATTGTATTAAAATACTATAATCCCTGCCAATCATGAAGATTATGTTTCTGCAAAATACTGTGATTGGTGAATCTGCAGTTGGTAAAGTTAACTTTCCAGGAGAAATGTAGGGTTAGGGGAATTGGTAAGAAATTCAAACATTTGCGATACTTTTTATTACACATAATATTTTTTAAATAAAGAATAATGTGTCGAAAATGATTTACATACATTAAAATTAAATTAATTTGATTGCAACAGATTTCTAGGCATTGGCACTGGTGGACAGGCAAGGGCCACTATCCAATGATTACTTAAAGTAACTCAAAAGAGATGTCTGCTTCATTTTCTTTTGAAACTCGTTGAGTAATTGTTTATATGGAGTTAGCAAATCTTCCATTTCCTAACCCTGTTTTAATTTTAAACTTTGCTCTATGCTTGAATCAATTTTGAGAAAAAATTCTACAAGGTTATTCACTGTTAGCAGTTCTTTGTTTAGATTAGAAGGAGTCATTTTACTTTCCTACATCTACATCTGGGAGTTTGTTGGGAAAATTCATTCACATATTCCATCTACAGCTTAGACCAATAGACATTCAAAGTTAACTGCTTTTATATTGTCTGTATATTAAATGAATTAACCATTAAATAATATAAATATCTTGTGATATGCAGTGATAATCTTTCAACAATAATTTATGGATATATTGCTTAACCTTTACCCCTTCACTGCCTGGTCATACCAGTCACACCTCAACCCCTCCTGCACTCCAATCACTGGTCACACAAGTCAAAGTTTAAAACCCAAAAACTTCGTTATTTTGCCTAAATCGAGAAAAAATGGTTAAAATCTCAAATTCTATCATATTTTTCATGTATCTATATTATTTCTCAAAAATTTGATTTTACGTTGATATTTTAATAAATTTTTAATTACCCACTTTAATTCAAACCTAATTCGAATCAATTAACACATTTGTGATCTTTGCACCCCCCCAAAATTCAAGAACAGTTTGTCTGAATTTGTCCAACTTCTCAATCATGTTCCACATTTCCATCAGATTTTATCCTTACTTCTTTTTTACAGATATCTTGATCCAATAAATTATAATTTAGGAAAGTTTGGCCCTTTGTAAATAATATGATTTTAACGCTTTTTCTCACATAAAATTCAATAAATTAATTTTATTTAAAAATTTATAAATTTTAACTTATCAGAGAAACAAATCAACCTATACCAAGCTTGACAATCGACGTGGAAGTCGGCTTCCTAGATTGTGGCAGTAAATATCTAACTGTTTTCCAAATCAGCTGATTGTTTATATTAGTTATATTTTAAAAATAACACAAAAATTTAACGCCATATCCTTGCTACGGCACTGTTGACCCGCTCAATGATTTTAAAAAAGATTCTGAATAAAAAGAAGTCAAAGATTATTATGCTACAACAATTTTGCTTATTTGTCATGGTGAATATCATATATTATGCATTATTTATTAACTTATTTGCTTGACAACTATCATTAGAATTAGTATATTTTATGTGCGGCCCGAGATAATTTTTTTTCTTCAAATGTGGCCCAAGCAAGCCAAAAGGTTGGACACCCTGTTGTACAGTAAGACCCCGTTTAACGCGGGAGATACGTTCCAAAGAAACCAAGCGCTAAACGAAATAGCGTTAAACGAGATCATCTTAACACGTAAATAATGAAATAGATGAAACAGAACAGTGAATAAAAAAATATGTACCATTTTTTATTTTATTTTGTAACATGTATTATTACTATTGTATTACATTGATTATAGACATTTCTTAATGCTAATATCGATTTGTACAGTATTAATAAATCAGTCATGAAAATCAAAAATATTCGAGTAAATAATTTTTGTGATGAAGATTCTTTCTTATTTGACACATTTTGTTTTTTCGTTCAGAAGTCATCTAACGTTGTTTGTCTTTTCCTCTTTCCTTCAGCAAGCAATTGTCGATACCGAGATATCGCATCCACTTGCGATGTCTGATCATCCACTTGACAGTGCTCTGACACTTCGTCTTGGCCTTTGAACTTCTATAAAAATTTGGATCATTTTGTATAACATCCATAATTTCCGTAATAGTGGTTAAACTTGTTTTGAGAAAATCCGTACTGATCTATAATTTCCGTAATAGTGGCTAAACTTGTTTTGAGAAAATCCGTTGCAAAGTTTGCTTTCTTTTGCTTTTCATTTTCAGAAAAATCCGTTCCTTTTGCTTTTCATTTTCAGAAACGCTTACTCATGACCGCAGCAAACTTTCATATATACCACACTACATTGATATCAAACGCACTGTGAGAAGGCATAGGAGTATTAAAGCAACAAATTCGTGCGATTTCAGATTTATGTGAATATAACGGTTTGAAAAACCGCACCAAAATGAATAAAAAAAAAATATAGAATTCGAAAAATTCGCATAATATTCAAACAGCGTTAAGCGGAGTCTTACTGTTCTTATCAAAACATTTTCTATGCATTTTATTAGCAGAAAAGAAACTAAAAATTAATTTTGAGCATCTAATGATTTTTCTTATAGGTTACTATACTCAAGGAAATGAATGGAATAGAAATAAAATTACTCTTAAATTTTATTTAATGGATTACTTACGAAACAAAACATTGTCCATAGACTGATCATTATAAGCTATACTGTTCAGTTTTTGGTTTTTTAATTTTCGACCGAAAACGCGACTTCGCCATCTGGCATCTTTTCGAAAACCAATCAAGTCCATTTAAGATGAATTCTTCTAGTTATGAAGGATAATAATTTAAAAACATAAGCAAAATTTTTCAATACGCTTTTATTAATGATTAAAATTTGTAATTTATAACACAGTATTTGTTGATACATCGATGACTCTTCGTGCTCCGCAATTTTAATTTTTACGGTACTATTAATTGCAGACGACTAAATGTTTTGTTAATCTAATATGCATCATGTAGTTAAATGTTTGAAATTTTATATTTATTAGCATTTATTTATTGAAATTAATATTCAATTTTACGGTACTGTTAATTGCAGACGACTAAATGTTTTGTTAATCTAATATGAATCTTGTAGTTAAATGTTTGAAATTTTATATTTATTAGCATTTATTTATTGAAATTAATATTCATATTTTTTGACTGATTCACGTATAATCTATGTGGCTCGTAAAACATATCCTGCATAATGCAGGTGTCAACTGTATCTCTTGCTATGTTATTATTTGCCTACTAATTTGTTTTAATATCGGTTTAAATTACAATTTGAAGTGATTATATCCAACCTATTATTATTTAAGACAATAAATAATAACGGAATATATTTGTATACGAAAATATCGAGTTAAGTTGTTTATACGCTAATATAATTTCATTTTATCCATTCATAAGGTTTCCGTTTGTAAGAAATAATAATTTGTTTCAAATATATTCTGTCACACACTAAAAATTTTCATGAACAGAATTTTAATGATGCTTAAAATTCATAAATGGATTCTAACTCGTGACAAAATGATTTCAGACAAAATGTAGAGAGGCATAAAAATAATATTTTTTTAAAAAACATGAATAAAGAATCTACCGATGAAGATGGTATTATTCTTTTTTCAATAAATTTATTAGAATGGCTGTTCACATGCAACAGTCTTAAAGGTGTAAATTTTTTTTAGAATTCGAACGTTTGTTGTTTTCGTGATGAGATTATGTAGACCCTCAGAGCTAATAGGTATGTATTTTAGATAATATAGATAGTTACCATAAAATATGAATCTGCAATGTTTGATTCTCAACATAATTTGCAAGTGAGAAGGACATTTACGGCCGTATTCACCAAATAGGATCGAGATCAACTACGATCCTGGATCAGTCTATAGTTTCGTATTCACCAGGATTTTGAATCCAGGATTGGACACAAAACTTGATCGCAATCTTGATCCAACAGTTTGTTCGGATTGAAGTAAAGATCGAGATCGACTCATACTCAGTTTAGTCAGTTTTAAAGAAAAATATTTCTAATAGTACTTCTTTTTCAAATATAGTAAAAATATAATTTCATTTTATCCATTCATAAGGTTTCCGTTTGTAAGAAATAATAATTTGTTTCAAATATATTCTGTCACACACTAAAAATTTTCATGAACAGAATTTTAATGATGCTTAAAATTCATACCTCTCTCTCATAAATGGATTCTAACTCGTGACAAAATGATTTCAGACAAAATGTAGAGAGGCATAAAAATAATATTTTTTTAAAAAACATAAATAAAGAATCTACCGATGAAGATGGTATTATTCTTTTTTCAATAAATTTATTAGAATGGCTATTCACATGCAACAGTCTTAATTCATGTTGCCTGTCTTATTGTTTGGGAAAACCTTAAATAGCCCTAGCACTGTGACCAACACGATCTCGATCCTGTTTGGTGAATACGGCCGTTAAGATATGAAAAGTGAATACATTATTCATGTTGCCTGTCTTATTGTTTGGGAAAACCTTAAATAGCCCTAGCACTGTGACCATCCAATAACGCATTGTGCACCTCTATCATCATCCTATAAGTCCGAACTTACACACAAAAGACGGTCCAGTTATCTTAATTCAATGGGATTGGAAAAATATTTTCCAGTGCAGGAAAATGCCTAGATCATATTTTATCCTTGAAAGGGAAGATATCAGAGAATATGTGAAGAGGAATTTCATCTCCTTCCTGAAATCATCTACAATTGGGAATATGAGCAATTCAAATTAAGCGATGTCTCCTATGGTGATAGTGTCCTATAGCAATCCTTCCTTAGCTTTTATGCAATTAAATATAAAAGTTATAATTTTTGTGTTTCGGAATACCTGTAAATATATCAAAATTTAAAAAAGTATTTACAATCTCAATATTTATTCGGAAATAAATACAATGCTTAAGAATATCTTGTCTAAGATTGAATAAATACGGTTCGGCTTCATTTCAATACATATTAATTTTGCTAAGAAGATTGATTAACAGGGTTGTTATATTTTTATACAGTACTTAAAACATTTTTGTCGTTTAGAATATAGATAAAAAATAATTCTAGCATAGTTTGCCTTTCTCACATATGTATCGATTTTATTGGTAATATATTTTAATTCAAATAGGATAATTTGTATTTATGCTGTAATTTGAAGTTTTAACTATATAATCTCACTCCCCGCTTAAAAAAATTATTCAGATAAAAAAATATATATTTTTATTTTTAAAATAAATAAATAAAATTTTAGATAGCTAATAAATATCAAATATGAAGATACTGCAGCAAAATTATTCGATTTCTTGGAAAAAAAATCGAAGTTTTTGAAAAAATTTTTATTTGCATTAAACATCTCCCATCTTTTCAAAATGGCGGAAAACAAATCAAGTTTTTATTTTTAAATTAATACTAATGTTAAAACAATCTATCATACTGATCAAATTTAAATTACAATTTATCATAAATTCTGCTTTTAATTAGTTAATTAATTTTTCTATTATGAACCGAAGATAATTTATAATAGAAAAGTTTCGTTAAAATGTATATAATTCATGAGAAAATTAAAAAATATATTGAAATCGTGTTGCATATTTTTATAGATATAAACTCTTTAAAGTGTTTAGTGTAAAATAAACTGAACACAAAATTTTCTCAGAAATATATTCAATAAAATATAAATTTTCTTTAAATTAAGTAGGTTCAGATCTTTAAGATTACCATATTACTTCGAATTTAAGCAGCACTTTTTATTCAAATTTTTAAGACGTAAAATCTGGGTGCGGCTTAATAAAGCGAATATTTTAACATCGTATTTCTCCCGATCTCCCCACTCCCAAACGATCGGGATTTTGTTTTACGCTCTACGCATGAGCATAGTATTACGACAGTTGATAACAGTTTATTCGGTGCCCCGTTCGTAGTTTTCTGGTTTAATCCATTTACAGTTTGATAGTAAGGCTGGATTCACACTAGTCTGAGACCATGTCTACGACTATGACTACGACTGACAACTTGCGATAGAACATGCACATTTCTAGATATATAAATACAGTCAAACCTCTTAATAGCTGACACTAGTGGGATTAAGGCTTTTGTCCGTTAATGGGGAGTGTCCATTATTGGGAGATGAATAATAAAAAACCAGCATATTATAAGTTGTAAAAGAGGATTTCGTTAATTACAATGTGATAATTAGACATTAATTATATACAGTAATTTGTAATAATAATTAAAATGTTAAAAATTATAACCGTAAAAATAAAGATTCGATAAGTTTTTAACTGTTTAAAAGATAATTTATAACTGAGTTAAAAGATTTTAATTTATATTAATAAAATGTAAAAGGTATATGTTAAATTAGTCCTCAAATAGCAGTGGCAAACATTAATGGAAAATTAAAAAAATCTTTGTGATTTTTTTTCTTTTTAAAGCATAATATATCATATTTTCAATAATCATGAGTCAGAATTTGGAAGTTAGAAGTCATATGCAAAAGGAAATTTTATTTCTACTTTGTGTTCTAATAAAAAGCAATAACATATGCAACAGAAAAAGTTAAAGATCAAATATAGTAATTAAAAATTAATGAATAAAATTGAAAATGAATAAATACAATGATCTCATATATGTAATGAAAAAAGCAAAAAAATAAAATTTAAAAAAAATGCTTACATTGTTAGAAAGAGAACAAAAAAATTCTATAAATATTGAAATTTTGAAAAGATTTTAACAAAAATTAAATATTTCATAATTTTGATTTTTAATTTTTTTGCATATTAATTAGGCTTAATTTAAAAAAATAGTTGACAGCAAGAGGTAAATAATAACTTACTCTACTACCTCAACATTTCAATACAGAAAAATCAGTTGTCAAAATCACAAGAAAGATTACTTAACTAACTCTACTTATAATCAAACTATTTTAAATTCAACAAACTAGAGCACTTATTAGCAGTTTTATCTTATAAATGTTTTTAAATTTATTGTAATGTTTTCAGATTACTCCATCTTCAGCGATGTTCTGTCGGCTACAGCTGAATATCGCTGAAGATGGAATAATCTGAAAACATTACGATAAATTTAAAAACATCTGTAAGTAAGGTAAAACTGCTAATAAGTGCTCTAGTTTGTTGAATTCACAAGAAAGAATTAAAAGTTACTAATACAATTACCATAAGATTATATTTTGTTGCACTTAGTGGAAAATAGCTTTTTATAACAGTAATTCTTATAAGTCTTATGTAGTTGGCTAGTTTACACACAGTCATG
Organism: Olivierus martensii; assembly: GCA_000484575.1. Classification (NCBI taxonomy): domain Eukaryota; kingdom Metazoa; phylum Arthropoda; class Arachnida; order Scorpiones; family Buthidae; genus Olivierus; species Olivierus martensii. The sequence continues at coordinate 47,542 of AYEL01086228.1, forward strand.
CAACAACTCCAAATTCTAGTTTACAGATAATTCAGGTCATCTTTATAATTTGGCAATAATTATTTATCAATTATAAATCATCAATAACCGTTCTTTAATTCTTGAATTGGATCAATAATATTAATTTAGAATAGATGGCATTACATGATAAGTGAATTCATTAGGAAGATGGTAATTTTATATCATAACTTGTAATTTCTAGTTGCCTGAGGCAGAGAAATGAAATGTAAGTTAATTTTAAAGCAAATAAAATACCCAAAATAATAAGAAAAAGAAAGAAGAAATAAAAATAAATTAGGAAAAGTTGAGGTTAAATCTTTGTAATTTAAAGAATCCCATGATGCAGTGAGTACAAAATAATCATTAAGTATTTTTTAGTTGATAAGAACTATTAGAGATTGCTACATCAGCATAATGAATTATCTGAAATAAAAAGCATTAAAACTTTGAATGCCAGACATTTCAGTTTCTGCCTGTAATTGAATGCAGCAATTAATTGAAATTAAGCCTAATTTATATGCAAAAAATATGAAAATTAAAATTCTGAAATCTTGGTTAATTTTTGTCAAAATTTTTGAAAATAAATTAATCAATTCAAAAACGGCTTATTACCTTATAAGCTTACAGTTCAATACCACCATAGCACATTATAGCAGTTTGCAAAGTCACTGATTAGAACGAATGTCAATAATTCTAATTATAACTAATCCTAACGGCATGCAAAATATCAAAAGGTAAAAAATAGATTAACTTTGATTTTTGTCACTTTAATTCGGAGTGCAATATTCAATATCTTACGTGGTTAGTATCATTTTTTTGCCTATACTGAATTGAAATTTATAAGTTAAATATATGTAAAAATAAATTTCTGGTTAGAGTTCTTAACAAACAAAATATCTAAAGTGAATTTTAATCAAACAGCTTCAAGAAATAATTGCTTCAAGCTATTTTAGTTCCTATTTTAGAATACGATTGCTCTCGTATTGAATTAATTTCGAAATTCAATTTTAGTATAAAATATCCTTAACGTGTGTAATATGCTTTGTTATTTAAAGAATAATAACAAATTAATCTTTAAAAAAATTTTTATAATAATAAAAAAATGTTTTAATGTTTTTAAATTGCTAGTATAATTAAATTTATTATTACAGCAATTCAATAGTCCTTTGTTGAGGATTGTAAACATCTTTTTATGTTGACTAACATATAGGCATATAACTGACATCATTATTGTTAGAAATATTAATTAATTTGCGTAATAAATTTTGAAAAAGCATTATTTTAATATTTTTCAATTATAACACTATTATTTTATTATAGAAGTATAAAATGGACGGATGCTCAATAGCCCTCAAAATGATCAATTTGTTAAGTATTTTAACTGTAGAGTTAAACAGTCCGTTACGTTAACGACAGGTACTAATCGGTAACTTAATCCAAGACTAGCTTAAAATCCAAGAGTTGTGATTGATTAGATGTGAGCATGTACTTTTTTTTATCCATTTTTTATTTTCAAAAAGAAGTAGGAAATAATGACTATCATCAAGCCATAACAGCTTTTATTTACTTTCAGTTTTTTTTAAATTGTAGTATAACATATTTTTGAAAATGCAATCAATTTTTATAATTATTGTATAACATCATAATGCTTTTGAAAATGCAATCAGTTGTTCTAATTGCAATTTAACATCATAAACATTTTTGAAAATATAATTAGTTGTTTTGATTATAATATAGCATCATAACGTTTTTGAAAATGCAATCAGTTGTTCTAATTGCAATATAGCATCATAATGTTTTTGAAAATGCAATCAGTTGTTCTATTTGCAATATAGCATCATTAGATTTTTGAAATAAAGTACCGTACATAAACACTTATTTACAAATTCGCTATTCTTTATTTGAATTTATTTTTATATTTACTGAATTTTAATCACGTAAACAACTTTCTTATTTAATAATAACTATCTTAAAAGGATTAAAACTAGAATACTGTATAAAACAAATCTAACGCTTATTTATGCTAAAAATTCAAAAACTATAATATTATTAATTTACTGTAATCAAAGCTATAATTTTGCGTTTATAATAACATAGATTTATAAAACAAATAAATCAATTTTGCGATAAAAAAGTACAATATATAAATACAAATAATTTATTTTGGTTTATATTAATGTATTGATCAATATGAGATACAATATATCAGTTTAAACAATCAATATATTAATTAAATCCAAACAATCTGTAGGTTGATTGGATTTGGTTGACATATTGTATTAGATGTTTTTGGATTATGTTACATTGATTATATTGTTTTATGATTGCTGTATTAATATCAAGCAAAGCTACGATACATAATTATTATATATCTACAATACTATAGCACAAATGCAATATTATGTTTACATATTCCTAATTATTTATAATTAAATTATATATATAGTATATATGTGCGTGTGCGTGTGTGTTTTGCGTGTGTGTGTGTGTGTGTGTGTGTGTGTGTGTGTGTGTGTGTGTGTGCTTAGTTAATAAAACTATACACAAAGTAGATGCTTTAGTGTTGAGTTAACACATAGACTATGTAGATTTTTATTATTAATTAAATTATAGTCTTATATAAAATGGTTTGGATTAAATTAACATAAACAAGATTTTTTCAATTTAAGTTTAAAATATATAAAAAAATATATATGAAGAAAAATAGAATATATATATGAAGAAAACTTATTATATAAAGAAAATAAAGGGTGCAATATATATATATATATACTGCACCCTTTATTTTTCTTTGTTTTATATATATTCTGTATAAAGTTAAATTTCCAACTGAAAGCATGCATTTTTGCTTTAACTTCCATTTTTAACCTTTATAAAAAATTAAGTATATAAAAATATCATGACTATTTTTATAAATCCATAATTTATATATTCCCTATCTTAAATTAAAAATAAATATAAGGATTTTAAAATATTATGGATAATTATAAGACAATATAAAGATTAAACACTATTATATATTTTTAACTTAGCTATATTAGTTTCCGATAAAATAGAATAATTATAAATTGTGTTCGAGTGATTATGTTATTTATTATGTCAGAATGTAATGGTCTCCATTCCATGTGGTCATAAAATCTAGTATGGAACGCCATAATTTACTTCAGTTTCCTTCATTAGTAATTGATGTAGAAAGTAGATCTAATAGTGATATGGCTCGAGTTGGAGCTTCCTGTATGTTGTTATTAATATCAAGAAAAAATATATGACCACAATACAGTATATGACCAAAATCGTTGTTAACAACTTTTATAGCATACATAGTCTATTTAGGATACAATTTGTCTTCTTCAAATTTTCAGAATATTAAATTCAACAAACATAATTATTGATTCGTATTTCAAAATTATTTATTGAATGGTTGCAATCGCCGTTAACAATTACTTTAATGGAAGCAAAGTTCGAGCAAAAAGCACTGATGTCAACGACAACCACCATTTTAAACCATCAACCACTTAAAAGATCTAAACTCGATCGTCAATTTAACTATCCACTTTAATCTCTGGTTATACTATAGTCGCAGATTGGTGCAACATAAAAATATTTTAACTGGCATTTTAAGAACCAGTTATTTTAACCGATCGTTGATGCAAACGAGTATAAGAACTATTTTTAGATGAAATAGTAATGATTTATTGATTGTATAACCATATAATGTCTTGAATAATGATATTATAACAAAATCCGATTTGTTCATTTCTGTTAAAGTACTAAAATTACAAAAATTTTTACATGTCAAAATTTCAATTTTTCTTCAATATATATTTTTATTAAATTTTGATAAGAAAGAAAATTTTCTCTAGGAAAAAAATAAAATAAATTTATTCCACGTCATTCGAGAGACGTGATGTATGAAATTTGACATTTAGTTCTTCCAATTTGATGTTAAAATAATAATTTTTTTTTTAATGTATAAATAATTTTATGTATTATTATGTCAATATTTTCGTAGAATTTTTTTAAAGTTTGTAAAATAATAACTTTAATTGTTACAGTCAAAAAATTATGGGTTTATATAATATCGATAACGCTACTGTAAATGAATGCAAAATTATTGCGTAACTTCAATTAGTCAGAAAAAAAAATTTTTTATTTATTTTCTATAGTTTTCATTTCCTTCAGAGGTATGTTTGGTATTCAAATATCTGACAAGAATCTGCTACAGTTCCGAATTGGTTGGTTTTAATTAGGATCACCATGACAAACATCAGTAATTAAAAACATCCGCGCACATTTTCTTCTTTTCTAAATATATCAAACGCTTTTTTTCCTTCCTTATTAAAAGTAGAATTACTTTTGAAATCGTTTTTTACAGAAATAATGGAGTGAAAAATATTATTATTAAAAAAAATCAGTTCTAAATTCTTTAAAAACTTTAATTTTCTAACGTATCTCCTCCTTTTTTTTCCTTTTCGTTTGTCATTTTTGATCACTTTTTTATGATGAGAACACAATCTTAATTTTTTTTAAATAAAAAAGGCATCCGTAGATTTTTAAACCTTAATATAAATAAGTCCAATTTTTTAATTAAACATTAAAATAAAATTCATAAAAAAATAAACATCATCATATTCTGATAAATTACTTTTGCAGACAAAGAAGTTTTTAGGAAATACTTGTATAGAACACTGCAATATTTGCATTTGATTCGCTTTATTGCTACTATTTATGTGTACTGATTCAGAATTCAGTGTAAATAGAACAATTCCATATCACTAATTAAATGCATTATTTGTATAGACAATACTATAAATGTTTATACTATTGTCACAATCGACTTGTGAAAATTAGTAACGAAAATCTGTTTAAACTAAATATATAATTAACAGATGAATATATAAACGTTAGAAAGAGCAAATCATCTTCAAACCAAATTCATAATACCGACAATAAAATCTAAATTGAATGCATTTGGTAATGAGATAGTTGGACGAATAATCCATGTAAATTGATTTTGACTCCTTTTTTCTTGGATAGCCAAGAATAACGAGGATTTTCTTAAACGTAACAGTAGAAAGGTGTATTCGAATGAATTATTTTATAGGTACATATTAATAAAAACGAATTTATGACTGCAGTATGACTGCAGTTAATGTGTTAAAGCTTTACTTCATCAGATTTCAGATTGTTCTGGATCTTCATGCGGTCATTGATCCAACTACTGTCTTAATTTCTACACATACACTTCCGGTGACAATAAAGCATTTTCGGTCCATTTAACATCAAATAGCAGGGAAGATGAATCTGTCTTTCAAACAGTATCATAAACGGAGTTTGTCCAATGATCTTAAGCACATTGGTTCGATATGCCAAGAGAAGTGGAACATACTGATTTTAATGCTTTTAGCGATCAGTGACAAACAGAGACAGATGTTGTGAAATCAAGCGGTTGAATGATTCTATTGTTCAAAATGTAAAAAGAGATGTTGAAGAAACGTCATTAGAGTATTTTGGCTTCAACACTTTTGCAAAGTTCCTGCTTGCCAGTTTGATTTGAGTGAAACTCTAATGATAGTCTTTCAAAATATTTATCCAATACTTTGATAAAATATCAATAATATTGTCAATAACAACATATTATTTTATTATAGATATTGGATCGATAGTTATTGGAATTTTTGTTATTTTCTATCAACTGATTAAGGTGACTTTAAATGATGCATTGGCATTATTACGTTGCACCAAACTTCGAATCTTCGCTGTTGTTATTTTAAATCCTATTCTGTACTATCGGTCGGAAGATCAAGTGATATTTGCTCTGGCTTACCACTAGGAGCGTCCGGTATTGATTCCCGATCTGTTCAACTCTTCTATTTCTCCGATCGATCTTACTCTGACAGGTCTGGGTAGTCGGTAATAGGTATTTTATCAAGCCTGAAGCTATATAACCATTTTAGAACTAAAAATTCTGGAAAATCTTACACATCTATCGAGTAATGCAAACCGATTTGTTTTTTTATATAAGAATTAATGGCATGATAGCAAAAAATATAAAAATTTTGATAAAAAATGAATTTAAACAGTTTTCAATATTAAAAAACACTGTCAACGACTTTTTGCACGAATTATGATATGACAAATGAGAAAAAAAAGTTCAAAGTTCATTGAACTTTGAACTTTTTCTTTTGCATTTAAGTCACAAATGTTTAAAAATTCTATATTTTTGATAATTAAAACAATCTTATTCTTTCAAATTTTTATTGCTCTGCTATATTGACTTAAAGTGATATTTTTGTACATTCTGACAATTAATCCATGTTATTTTTAGTATTGTGCTTCTGCTTAGTTATTTTGCAAATTATTTCTGTAATATTGATATATGAATTTATATTTTTTTTATTTATATTATTTTTAATATTTACATATATGCTAGATTATTCTCTATATTTCATATTATTCTATCTGTTTCCTACTACTAAGGAAATGATGAATTCCACGTTTTTCACAACAACACAATATTTATTTTATTGCTTTCTTACAGTTAAAATATAAAACTTCAACATACAGTAATTATAAAATGTGATTTTTCACATAAATATAGTTTGCCAAGGATTAGCTTACTGGAGAATTGAGCTAAACCGATTTGCTGGATTGTCTATTGTGCAAATCTTTAATGAACTATTCTAGAATCATCTATCAGCCACGATAAAATCGACGCTGGAGATGATGAATAATGAGGATCGATGGGCCTATCTAGGACTCCTCTGAATAAATCTGAACATATAGTGACCAGAAATAATCTCTGATTCTCTAGGGTGATAACCTTCTACTTTGCTATACAATCATCTTATGCACTTAGACATTTCTTAAAGAAATCAGAATGTATATTAAACAATAAGACTTCTGTAGACGAAAAATATGTCTTTAATAATCTGTAATTTGAAACAATTTTATCGATATAAAAAGGAAATAAAATTATGCATTACATTATGCAAAAATAACATTAGTTCTTAACGATTATGCTCACTTTATTTAAATATCAATTTTCTATGTATATACATATTTTAACAAGATTTTAAACAATCGTAGGTCTTACTATTATTAATATAAAGCTATGTTTTTTATATAGTTGAGAAAAATATTAAAATTGAGGGGGAAATAAATAAAAAATCAAATGGTAATCAGATATATCAAGACATTATCTTGTAAAAAGAAAAATTTATGTAGAAAATATACCAAATACATATATTTATTATGTTTTTTACCGTTATAATTACAGTGGGTGATCGGTTAACGAACATAATCCGTTCCAAGACAATGTTCGTTATCCGTATTGTTCGTTAACCGATCATCGATGTGCCATACATTTTTATGGAAATTTGATTAATTCGTTCTGAAGACCAAAAAAAAACATAAAGAAAAAATTATTTAATTTCTTACTACGTTTATTTATATGTAATAACAATAATATATACATTATGTAATTTCTTACTACGTTTATTTATATGTAATAACAATAATATATACATACATAGTCTTGCATTTTCATCTATATGTTTATTTTCCGATAAAGAATCTGTCTGATATCGATTGCTTTTCTCTCTCCTTCAGGATTTTTCAAAAGTGATTAATAGCATCATCGTGGTAGATCTCCCCAAGCCTATTGACCTCAACCTGGTATGGGTGCCATTATAAGACCAAAAAATTGTAAAATCTCTCTCTTACCTTCTTTAATAAATCAGACGAAAAAATTTCCAAAAAATTGTAAAATCTCTCTCTTACCTTCTTTAATAAATCTTTGACATCAAAATATTGTAAAATCTCTCTCTTACCTTCTTTAATAAATCTTTGATGTTTACGTTGTCTCCGAGTTTATTTTAATCAGGAAAAACTACTGTTCTTCCATCCTTACCCATAAGTCCACCAACACGCAAGGCCTAAGCCTGTCATTCCGTTAGGTTAGTTAAGCAGAAATATCCTCATGATATTTTTATCTGGTGGAGGCCACTTATAGAGCAGCCATCATCACAGGCTCACCAACACCCATGATAGGGTCAACCAGAAGATTGAAGGATGCGTTTCAACGGGCAGGACCCAGTTCCCTCTTGAAAAATTGGAGGAGTAAGACCCCCGGATCCTCCAGAATGTTAAGCAACAGCTTTATCACGCAGCCATCGGGCTAACCTGTCATTCCGTCAGTCCGCGGGTCCCACAGTTTGTTCTGTCGCGGCCATCCGGCCGACCTGTCATTCCGTCAGTCCGCGGGTCCCACAGTTTGTTCTGTGAAGTTTGGTCAGTCCGTGGGTCTCACAGTTTGTTCTGTGAAGTGTTCGTTATCATTTCGTCAGTCCGCGGGTCCCACAGTTTGTTCTGTGAGATGTTCGTTATCCGAATGTGTTCGTTAACCAAACATAAAAATCTTTCGAAAAAGTGTTCGCTATCCGAACTGTTCGTTAATGGGTCCCACAGTTTGTTCTGTGAAGTGTTCGTTATCCGAACATGTGTTTCGTAATCGAACATAAAAATCTTTCGAAAAAGTGTTGGTTATCCGATTTGTTCGTTATCCGATCACCCACTTGTACATATTTATTATGGTATGTTAACAGATAAAGAAAAAAATAAATTAAAATTGAAGTTATTTAGAAAAGAAAATTAATTTTTATGTTTTGACTTTGATGAAAAAACAAAAATAATAAATCTTATAAATCGCCCAGTGAAATATTTTGCTTCATTCCTTATCATAGAAGCTCTTGATACTTCTATAAGTTTTGTTTTAAAATTTTTATAAATCTTCTAAAATATTCAAATATCAAAACTGTTTAAAAACAATGCTTTTTTTTCTATAAACTTTTGAAAATTTAACAATTCCACTTTCTAATAAAAATAACTTCAATTATAACAACTCCAAGATTATATATCTTGGAAGATAATATACTATATAGTTTAATACTTGGCTATCCTTTGATATATATATAATCATTACTTCTCTACTAATAATGTTTAGAATTTTTTCCATAATTATAAAACTTTTATAAAAGAAATATATAATTATGGAAGAAATTTTCTTAACATTAGTTATAGAGATGTAATGATTAACGCTTGGTTATCCACTATTTGAGAAAGAGTGTAAGATGGTTGTATCAACATCGGTAAGCAAGAATATAGAGGATGATAAAGTTTGCTTTAACTTCCTAAAGGCACTTCCGTTTCATCCTGTCATAAAGCAAAACTTCCGGCTGCTTTCGGTCCACTGGTGGAAATATCGAAGTCCATTTGTTGATGTTAGCGACACGAAGCGTCTATAATATGTTCAGAGTTCTAGCAAACTTCTGATTTGGGAAACATCCTAAGGTCATATTCTTCCAAAATATTGGGTCTTTACGAATTGCTTCTTTCTTATTTGATATGCTGTCTCTCAAACAGAAACCACTTATGTAACAAACTATCTGAAAAGTTTGAATTTTTACTATTGCAACACTTTAAAAAATGCATCAACATAATTTTCCGGATTATTTACAAAACATATTTTTGGAATATACTTCTTGTTGCAGACATCGTATAAGTGGATATTCTACTTTAGTATTTACTCTTGATGAGAATTCATTATGATCAATAGCATACGTATGATTAATGAAACCAAAATAAAGATTAGACGTTCAGTTTGTGAAAAGACTAACTTTCCTCTCATTTTGAATGTTTATTCAATAAAACTAAGTTTCAAGTAATTCTTTCAGAATACCAATTGAAAAATTTAATCTAATAATTTAAACTGAATAATCAAATTTTTAGTAAAAATCTTGTTTGCATATTAAAATTTAGAAATTTCTTAAATGAAGAATTTTAAGAATATTTTTTTAATCTCACACGAGATAAATATAATATTTTATGCTTATAAAACTAATTTTTCGTATTCACGATTATTTTTAGTTCTGTGAAGAAGTGTGATTTTAACTTGACGAACGACATATTTAAGTTTAATAAAGGATTTCATAGCAAAATTTTTATTAATAATTAATAATTTCGAAGTTTTGATGGCATCATAATTTATAATGCTTTAGTTAAATTATTTTTCATTTAAGATAGATGCACTTAACTTCACCTTATGTGCATCTATCTTGTATATCTTATGTTTTAAGTATTTAATTTAAAGTTATATGGACATAACTGATATATTCCTATCACAGAAAAGCCCAATTGTAAATTTAGCAATGTCTTCTTGCAAAATTGTCCACCTGATATGTGCAAATTCGCCACAGAAAATGTGATTTTACATAGAAATAAAAAGGTGCAAACGGATTTTATGAGAAAGAAACGAATCATTAGACAAGTTGGAGGAGGCATTTGTATGAAATTTTTTATTAATTTTTTCATATTTTATATTAAAATTACTTTTGAACATTTTTATTATTTACAACTGTTGTAGTAACATTTATTGAAGCAGATAGAACTTTATCTCTGCGATAGTGAAGTGAGAAGAATATTGAAAAGAGTGAAGAAAGAGGGAAAGGATCATGCCAGAAGAAGTGTGACTAGTGGGAAAAAGAGAGCATCCATTACTCGATGAGAAGCTAGAGTGAGATGCTAAGCGAATTCTTCTCTCCACAGGGATGTTTATCTTATGATGACTTAAATATAGTTATACTGATGTGAATTAAAACTATTCAGTGATGGAAAAGCATAATTTCTGTATTCTGAATTTGCACGATGAAATTTTAACTCTATTAATCATTAAAATATAATAAAAAACAAGCTGTTAAAGTATAGAAAATAAGCTTTTCAGTGGCAAATAATTATTGCAGAAACATAAATAATGAAAAGTTTTCGAGAAGATATTTATTGAAGTATATTATTTAAGAAAATATTCTTTCTGATAGTAGAAATCTCTTTGAACTTTCTTCTTCTTTCTAGACAACATGATATTGCTGTTATGGATCTCAAACTGTGCTCCAAATTACATATGAGGAAGGATATGTAGTTATATCATACAACAGAATTCAAGAAACTATTTTTATTAAATCAAAAATGTTTATTCTAATTAATTAAATCTATTTAAAAATAACAATTAATAACGATAGCATAAATTGAAGAAATTTTAGAATTAACTTTAAAGTAGAATCTTTCATTTAAATATTTGTAGCATATTAAAAATATATAATAAAAATTTTTTAATTAGTAAAATTAAAAAAAAAAGTATAAAAGGAGGAATTTTGAATTCCTCAAGGAGTAATTAAACAATTTTAGAACTCTCTAAATCCTTAACTTTGTTAAATATTTTATTTAAAATTCCTTTTAAGAATTTAAAATTAGCCATGTTGTATTCATTTTTAATATTATACTTAATAAAGGACATACATGTTTTATTATTTGCAATTAAACAAGTTAGTTAAGATCGATGAATCGATCATATAAATCTTTCGATTCCATGATATGAATCACAGGAAACATTTGAAAATTAAAAATAATCAAATTATTACAACAGTAGTAATGATCAAAATAGGATTACTGGCAGAATAATTATCCCATTTCTTTCATTTTCGGCACACTTTATCCTATACTGAATGCCAATAATATGCTTGAATTTTATTCAAATTGCATAATATTTAATTGAGATATATTTTGAGCAATAGACATCCGTACAGATATAATTTTATATTGATCATTTGCAACAAAATTGGTTCTCTATAGGGAACCAATAACAAGTTTGAATTTCATCCAGATCGGATAATATTTACGCGAGATATTGCCTCAAATAAGAGAAAAGATGTTCACAGAATTGAGGCAATATTATATTAATAATGTTGATCCTCCCATTATTCATTTTCAATAAATTCTGTTCTCTATTGAGCATAAAAACATTTCTGAATATCATCTAAATAGGATAATGTTTACACAATATAGCCTGCTGATAGGATAAATCAAATTCAGGACTTTTTGATTTCGAGAAGGATCAAAAGAGGCCTTTAGTCAACTTTTAAAAATTCATTCTGATTAATGAAAATATGATTTTATTTGCATTATTTATCCTTCATTATGCCAAAACTCTGAAGCATTTTTGATCGTCCTGTCAGCTTATTAATTAATGTAAGCCATTTGTTATCATCATTTTTTTAAACATAAGTCTAACAGAACACTCATTATAGTTCCCTCTTATTAAATTTTTGACTTTATCAAGTATAAAATATATTAGTAAACTTTAATAATTCAAGAAAATTACACAAATCTATAAAGATCTGTATACAAGATAGAATATGCAAGAAAACAAATAATATTATGAATGCCACATTTTCCTTTTGTAAAAATTGTCTCTAGTTAAGGATAAAGTAAGAAATTCTAATATTACACAAATCTATAAAGATCTGTAAACAAGATAGAATATGCAAGAAAACAAATAATATTATGGATGCCACATTTTCCTTTTGTAAAAATTGTCTCTAGTTAAGGATAAAGTAAGAAATTCTACAGATAATTCTAACTTTAATACTTTTAAATGGAAACGTTTTATAAAAATAAATGATAAAAATGATAAAGACCCAGTGCATTTAAGATTTAAGAGAGATTATATCTACTGCTTTCAACAAAATGATGTTTAATCTATAGGGAAGCACACTAGTTAAAACTTTATCAGATTACGTAAACTAACAAATATAAGATCAGTTCCAAAAAAGAGTGAAAATATAAGAGATAAAATGAGAAGGAAGTAATAAAAATCAACTTTGTAATTCTTTAATACGCTTGAAATATTTTATTTAACGTTCCATTAAATATAATTGTTTTTGATTTTTGATCTATTAATTTTTATAAGTTAAATAAAATTAACGATTTTTTTATTTTCGTTTTTACAAAGAAAATCAGTGTGTATAATTATATAAATAGCAACAATTTATAGGTTGATAATATAAAATTTACTCAAAACATATTTTTTTACGTATGTATTACATATACAAATAAGAATCCATAAACTAAATCACGTTGTTCGGGGAAGAGTGAAGAAAGCTGACTAAGAGGAGGTAATCATGCAAATTGTGACGTCATGCTGTAAAATTAATTAAAGAATTTTATATCTGTATGACTAAAAACATTATTTTTTTAGACATTAGATATATAAATTTAGGTAGTAGTAATTTTTTTATAAAATTTAAAATGTATATGCTTAATAGTTCGAAAAATAAAGACTGTAATGTAGGATATTTAGAGTTACGTTGGTTAAAAAAAGGAAGATGTATATCCAGTGGCTATTAGGAGAGCAATAGGAGCAATTGTCACGGGCCTCAGGAATTTAGGGGCCTCAATTTATAACTCAATATGTTAGAAAAAATATATTTGTATGTTTTTATGCTGTTCCAGCTTCATTGTTTGTCAAAATTTGAAGTTATCTATCAATGTTTTCGCTTTTCTTGTACACTTACCATTGTCAATTTTGCCATTTTGAAGGGCCTCAAAAATATTAGTTGTCCTGGGCTTCGCATTTTCTCTGAAAGTCTCTGTGTATATCTAGTTCTAAGACCTTTATATCCAGTTGTTTTGAAGGTTTACTTGAAAATTAAAGTCTATTTAATAAAGGTATTCCTATTTTCTATTTTATGTGTTTTCTTTATATATATATATATATGCTGAAAACTATTTAATAAAGGTATTTCTATTTTCTATTTTATATGTTTTCTTTATATATATATATATAATCTGAGAAAAAGTTTTAAATAGAAAGGGAGAGTTTCCAAATTGTGACGTCACAGTCAGAGACGTAAGCTTGACAAATGACGAAGAGAAGGGAGTGGATCAAAAAGTGTTCGAAATAGCGTGACATAGTTTGTTATGTCACGCTATTTCGAACACATTTTGACCCTCTCACCTTAATGCTTTAATGTTTTCCAAGCATAAATATTCAGTATAGATATCTCATATGATCTATATTCAAAACATACGAGCAATATTTATATGCAATGCTCAATTAATATAATTTAGAAAATATTTTTATATTATTTTACAATATTTAATGATGCTGATTCTTATGACTTCTAGTTTACATACTGAAATTTTTACAGTAATTATTAATCAAAAATTAATATAAATTGTATTGTATCGAAGATTACATGGCGAACATTATTATACCTGATATTCAGGAAATTATTTTCGTAAAGAAAACTTCCGAGTTGAATTGTTCATAGAATAATTTTCTAACGAAACAACTTTAAAAATAAATCTCTAAAATGATTTCGATGTCCTTATTCATTCGATTGTGACATCACTAATATAGTTAAAAGAAACAAACTAGTTAACAAATCATTTGAGAGTGAAAATAAAGTTCACATGGATTGAATTAACTTCTCCGGGTTTTAATCTAATTGAGTCAATCTGTAATACCTAGGAGGTTAGATAATCTGCCTGCTATTTCCTATGGGAGTTGTCCTAAAGCTACAATTCATTTGCCAATAGCAATTGCTAGGTCTTTTTGCCATCTTGATTAATGCACAAGTGAACGATATAACTATTCATTTAGTTATATCGATAGTTTCCTTTTATTTTAACGTAAATAACCAGTTTTAAAAAGGTTGAAAAGGTTAAAAACAAAGTTCCAAAAAAAGAACTAATAATTTTTATTAATACAATTTTTAAATTAACTTTAATATTGATAAATTTTTAACTAATCTAGTTTTCATATAAAAACAAACAGTTCTCTACCAGTCAGCGCCGGATCTAGGGTGATTTGTTGTAAAAATGAAGTTGCAATTTCACATACAAGCTTAATTATATTTATTTTGACAATATTTCGTGCAATAAAGTCGTTCTAAAAAGATGTAACAGTCTATTTTTCTAATAGATAATATTTATCAAGGGGAAGAGAAACCGGTGCGAAATAAATTGTTATTATTTACATAGCTGAATGACAGTTTGTCTAAACAAAATAAATATTTATATTTCTCTCACTTTTTCCCACATTAGCATATTGCAATTGGGATATCATAACTGCAAATATGCTTTGTTTATTATTATTGTTTTTAACATAGATTACCACTTTATTCTCATTAAAAGCTGTATATAATCTCAGTCTATGTTTACTGTCTTCTAACTCAATTCAACTTTTTTATATGTTTTCTTGGTGACTATGTATCTGACGTTGTTACATCCCCGGTTTCAAAGTATTAGACATGTTTATGTATTAATGTGGATGAGTGACAGTGGCGGAACTACATTGCGCCTGATCTTTTATGCGGGGGATCCAGAATTATAGAAGGACCAAATCCTCTTTGTCTATACTTTCTACCCTTCTCTTTGTCTATCCTTTTTTTTTAAATTAACAACATAATACAATAAAAATTGAGCAGTGTGGAGGTAAGAGCAGTGGCCAAAAATATGGAAATAAAAGACGATTAGAGATTTTATAAATTTAAAATCCAGGAAGAAGAATTTAAAATATATTTTCTTTTGATAATTTTCAATTGTGTTTTAAATGATACAATTTTGTTCTTTTTTTTGCTACTTTCTAATAAAAATATCTACATAAAAAACTTTTTTTGTGGTTTTTGGCTAGAATAATATTTTGTGGGGGGCCAAAAAGAGTTCCGCCACTGATGAATGAAGAGAAGAAGGAGCGCCATTTTTTAATATGACAAAATATCTAGATCCGGCGCTGATACCAGTATTCATGCATAATATATATTTTTATAATATAAGTTTATGAAATATATTTTTATATATTTAATGAACAGGTAAAAAATGTTTTTTCATTGTTATAACATATAAAATTATTCTCAAATATTTCTGATCAAATTAAGCTATATCACTATAGTTCTTCGATCAATTCAAACTAGATTCTTCGTGTATATATTCTATTGATAATTTTCCATTAACATCAGAAAACTTATAAAATTACCGTATTCAAAAGAGAAACTTTGCTTTCGGATCGAAAGCTGTTTAAGAAAGCCATTTTACCGAAATTCGAGATCTTAAGATACAAATCACTTTGAATCTCTATTATATCGTGCTTGTTTGACAACCGAGATAAATGAGGATTGATGTTTTCAGTCAATGCTACTCTCATTAGAGTAATAGAATATTTCCTTCTGTTTCCATTATCACGTTGAAGAGCACTTCATTGATGTAATTTATAATTACTATAAAATCATTATAAAAGCTGGTATTGTACCTAAGTAATCTGCTTCAACAAGCTATCTTAATCTGGACTGCATTCTAAATTTCTTCTCCTGTTGCTTAGCAGAAAATCTATTGTTTTCTACTAAACAGAATTTCGAGTCGTTTTGGGAAATTTATAATTTGAGACAAAATAGTTTTGTTCCAGTTTATACGGGTTGCTTTAGTATCCATTTGTGACTGTTTTATTCCTCTTCTTTCACGGTTCAGTACAGCTAATGATTAAAGTTGTTTTCCTTCTGTGAATCTGCTTTAATCAATTAGTTTCGTAAGCATTCGTTAAGAGTTAACAGCTAAAGTGTTTTCCGCTGATAAAAGTCATGTTATCTCTTTTCATCATAGAAACTGAATTGACTTCTAAAACTGCATGGAAGTGTTTTTTTCCACCGCTCTGCAGATCATCATACTGACATTTTAGACAGATATTTTTTCTGTGAAATACATGTTGCATTAACAGCTTTTTTTATGTCTGTTTGATTCAGAATTCTGTTAGTTATTGCCCGCCATCATAGATTTTATAAAGCTGTAAATTATAAAAGAGTAATATTGAGTCGTGGAAAATTTTTACTATAAAACAACAAAATTCTTTATGGACTCAACTATATTTTGAAGGTAACTGTCGGATAGTTAATATTACTATATTGCATATAGAGTTAAAAAATATTTTATTAATATAGCTATTAATGTCCAACTATAACCTAAACCAAAAATAAATATATTAGTATCTTCCGCTGATCTATTGGTATCTTCCAAGCATATTTAACTGCACATGCAATCATATGGAGCCATCAATATATTGCTATTTTCTACTTTGTATCATCATATAAAAGATTCCAAAACTGATTTGATACAAGCATGCATGTCTATGTTGGAATGCATAGTCTTATAAGCATAGTTTCACATCTTTCTATAGAAATATTCTATAGACAACTTTTTAAATTTTTAACCTTAAATATTTTCTATAGTGAAATCATATATATATATACAACCAGTGGCATCAGAGATGGTGACAAGAGAGGCTGCTGTCCGGGGCCTCACGATTTTGAGGGCCTCAATTTATAACTCAATATGTTAGAAAGTATATATTTGTATATTTTTATACTATTCGAGGTCCAAAATTTGAAGTTCTCTATCAATGAATTGAAGTTCTCTTTTCTTGTACACTTATCACTGTATATTTATTAATTTTATCTTTTTTTTTTTTGTTTTTTGAAGGACCTCAAAAATATTAGTCGCACCAGGCCTCGCATTTTCTCTGAAAGTCCCTGTATATAACATTAATTAATTATTTTAGTATTATAATTTTAATGCATGTGTTTCTTCAAAAATCTTAAATAAAATTTTTATAAATCAATTCTTCACGTATGTATTATTATATATACGTTAAAGTGCATGCATAAAAGTAAAAATATATATAATAAACACTTTATTTAAGCAATTTGCTAAGCATGCAGTTCCAGAACAATCAATAGCTGAACGATTAATTAGAGAACAATTATAGGTAGAGTACTTGGAAGATTAGCAATTTTTCATCGTACATACTATTGTTCTTGGTGAGAATTTGTGCAAGCAATTTTCTGTATACGAAGATTACCTGAAAAATTTCGGTTAATTCTATTTGTAACATATTGTTAATTTTAGTTTGCATTTATCTATATCTTTCCCGTTGATGTGGTTTAACAAACATTTATTTGCAAAACTACAAAATAAATTTAATTAAATTTAAACAAAATTTTTAATAGAATAACATGCTTGGCGTAAAACAGTATAAAGTTATTCAAATGCTGGAATTTTTATGAAAAATTGTATTTTATTGAAGCAGGTGTGGCTTTAGGAAACATAATATTTTTCAGTAATAAAAGATCCGTCTACATTTAACAATACTTTAAAATTTCTGAAGTATTTGCAATTTTCATCAGCTTTTCTTCCCGTCTTCATAAATTTATCTCTTGCATAATCTCTCTTGTTTTCTTTTTTTCCTTTCTTTTGTTTTGTTAGAAGATATTCGCTGCTATTGCCTGGAGGTTCCTTTTGATTTTCAGAAGTAAATTGAAAATAGTGCTCGATATAAAGAGCCAACCGAAATATGAACAGAATTTTTAGGAAAAGTTACAGAAAAATTCTGAAGATGCTGATATAGCTTTTTCTTCAAAAATCGTGTTCTAGACAGAACCGGTCTTAAAGTGACTACCCATCTCTTTTAGTTTCTTAAACTGGTCACTCGTCTTTTTTTTTCTTACTCTTCTTTTTCCAGATTTTTTGAATTGATGTTCGATTTTTCTCTTCTACCTTCTTCTGGCATTCTAACCTCCCTTCCAATATTTTCTATGTCAAAAGCATTATAAACAATTCGATATCTGAGAAAGATAGAATGTCACTTTTGACATCGACTACAAAGAAATTGATATCAATTCAAATACCAATTACAAAAGAAAAAAAATCTCAAAACTACAGGAATTTAGACTACTTTATCAAAATTACAAAATAAAAGAAATTTCAAAATCATAAATCTTAATCCTTTCACAAATTTTTATCTTTGTAGCAACTAACAAAAATAACAATTTATAGCACCAAAAATCTTTCTGGCAAGAAATGTCTCTCTAGTGAGATCATGGGCATTCCTTAGGCATTCAATGGTCACGTGGTCTTCTAATCTTGCCTAAGGTGTGCACACACACACACCATCATCATCAGTTTCTTGAGAATCCTATTAAGTTACACTTCCTATTAAATTCCACTATAAAACAAATTTCTATTCAACTCTTTCGAATTCAAAGTTTTTTTTCCTAAATTACTTTATAAAGTTTTTTTTTCCTTTAAATTCAAAATAGAATGCGATTTTTTTTACTTATTTAAAAAACAACAAAACCTTAAGTCTCCTTGCACGATTCTCTAAATTTTTCCTAAATTACTTTATAAAGTTTTTTCCCTTTAAATTCAAAATAGAATGCGATTTTTTTACTTATTTAAAAAACAACAAAACCTTAAGTCTCCTTGCACGATTCTCTAAATTCTAATTCTCATATATATCGAATAACATTTAAAGAATTGGAACAAAACATCAAACAATGTAAAAATGTTCTTATTCAAAGAAGATTTCCCTGGATAATAAAATGAATTAAAGTAATATCAGCATAAAAAATAATACTTTTCACGTAATATAATATTTCTAGAAAAAGTAAAAAAAAAAAAGAAACTTATTTGCGATGTGAAGTGAATAATCAAAAGCAATAAAAAGTATCAAGTAAAAGACAAATACAATTTTACTTGATAGATGTTAAATTTCTGCATGGCGTAACGTATTCCAGATTATCCTTTTTTAAACAAAGTTTTCTAACACAAAGAATGCTTGGCATAGTGGCAATCACTTACATTAATTATTTAAGCAATAAAAAGCTGCGGTCTTGTGCTGTCAGCTCTTACTACACTAATTACACCTAACTGATTAATTATATTTGTAACTACTAAATCTTTCCACATCCTCAACCATAGACAACACTATACATCAAAGATACAGGCTATCTAATCATCTTCGAGCTATTTAATAATTTATCTTTTTTTCCTATCTAATTTTTTTAAAAAAGTAATGCTTAGTTTTTATTGGAATTTCTATCAATCGGGTTATTTTTCAAAGTTTGCTCAACTCCATCCTTCACACACACGTGAAAAATAATAAAAGCTATACTTTCACCAATTTTTTTTTTCTTCTAACATAATAATCGACTCATTAATTAGCAGGTGAGAGAGATACTTTGCAAAATTCTTTTCTTGATTGCATTATTTAATATTTTTTACCATTCAAACTTTGATTTATCTTTATTAGAAACTATCATAAATTTAAAAGATAAGGTATCGGATTATTTTCTATCGAATTAACTTATTAATAAAGCTAGTTGTTTATTAAATGCACCTGTTACGTCCACCAGATTAATACTTATAACTTTATGTATACATAATTAGATAACAGTAAATCACTAATGCATATAACAACAGATAATTAATAATTTGCAAAAATAATTATTCGGGTTTAACGATTCATTATGGGTATAAATTGCATAATATTAAACTTATACAAGTAATATTACTGTAATTGTGTACAGAGCAAAAACAAAACTATGATCAATCTAAGTGATAATTGTTTGTTTTGTTTATGCAATGATGAAAGTATAATCACAATATTTGTAAACAAAAGTAACAATAACAAAAATTTCTGAGGCTTACCATAAGTAAAACATGGTATTCTAGATATACATATCTATACCATGGTTATCTACAATCTATAAGTGGTATTCTAGATATACAGAAATGCATATCTAGAATACCATTTATGGGTTAATTTTTTATTTAAAAAACCTGTGGTAAAATACTATATAGTGGTTTTTACAGTAAACATGGAAATGAAACTATACTTGACAGCATCGAAAGTCAGTACTGAGTCTATGGAAGAGTATGGTAATCCTGTAGTAATAAGATTACTATAGGATCCTTTAGACTTAATACTGACTTCCGATTATCCATGTTTACTGTAAAAGTCATTACATGTTTAACTACAGATTTTTTAAATAAAAAATTAACCCATAAATGGTATTCTAAATGTGCATTTCTGCATGTCTAGAATATCATTTATGGATTGTAGATAGAATACTATTTATGGGTTGTAGACAGCATACCATTTATAGGTTGTAGATAGAATACTATTTATGGGTTGTAGACAGAATACCATTTATCTACAAAAATGGTATTATACCATTTTTGTAGATAGAATGCCATTTATGGGTTGTAGATAAAATACCCTTTATAGATTGTAGATAGAATGCCATTTATGGGTTGTAGATAACCATGATGTAGGTATGCATGATATGCTTTGATAGAATACTGTTTTACTTATGATAGCTTTTAAGTTTTTATAATTTTGAATTTGTTTTTTGATATTTGGTATTGTCATTTTTGTTGTGATAAAGAAAGTGTAGCAATAAAGAAAACATATTTTCAGAGAAATAAAGCCTCAGAAATTTTTATTAAATTATACACTACCTAAATTACAAGATTAATTCTGAAAAGCAACAATATAGTAAAGAAAATATCATATTGCTGATTTGTTTACAATATTTTTATTGCAAAAACGTAAACATAATTATCTTTATGCATGCACACGCTGCATAATATTTATAACATTATTAATTGACCGTACTTACGCTATTGCACTTTTAACTTCTCTAACTTAATTTTCTTTTTTTTTAAATTACCAAGATAATTAATTTTCATAATCAAACACATATTTATCCCGAACCTAGATTCGAAATAGAGTTTATTTTGCAGAAAATCGCACTAGTGTGTATCATTCATTATCAAAATGGCATCAGCTGCATTAATACTGCTAATAGAAGAATGTTAATGGATGTAGAAAGCTGAAATAACAATAAAAAAAGAAAGTGACTCGGTCGTCGTGGATGTCGATTAGCAGTCGTTCATAAATTACAATTTATCCTTACATATTTGGTAATTAAGCTTTGTTTTACTTTACGGAGTTAATCAGTAAAAATAAAGATCTCGGTGAAAGTTGTTAGTTTCGTTTCCTATTCTCTAAGGTAAACAGATTATATTCCGTTGTTGGATTATTTACTTTATTAAGGATTAACGTCAAAGGAAAAGAAATTACCTCCGACATGCTCCTGTGACGGTGTATCCCGCAGTGAGTTGACTCAATAGCCACAAGAAGAGAAGAAAAATAACACAAACTAGTGATTTGTCATCTGAAGTAGACAGAATGAAGGAGTAGTGTTAAAGCCAACCTATAACAGGGCGGGTCTGTATCTGATACCAACCTTACAGTCACCTAGCAGAGTGAGATTTTTTTACTTTATGTGATCGAATGAAATTTCATCGCAACTAACACATAGTTATATGTAAGTGGTATTAATGGAACTTTGGCATTAGGCATTCCGCAGATATACGAAAATGGAATGGAACATTTAAAAAGTAAAGTATTAAAAAAAAAGTTATATTTTACTTTGCGTAAAGTAATCCTGTTACTCAGCTGCATTAGACATATGGAAAGAGATAAAACAGCAGTAACGTTGCTTTGTAGTAGCTGAAATGATGTAGGGAGGCAACTTTATAATTTGATTTTTGTTTAGAAAATAAATTTGTTTCATATCGATCAATTGCATTTTTTCTCAGAATATAATGAGCTATGAAGCTATAATATTTTAATAGTGAAAAATTGATTTTGGTTTTCCTAGAGAGTCATTTTATCATATTTGTTAAACTATTAAAAATATGATTAAGACGTCTAAAAGGCGAGATGTTCACTGTTTTCTTAAGTGATAATTTAGATATTTTTATAAGAACTTCGTTTTTTCTCATGAATACGAATTATCTAGATTATTTTCCTGGGTTATATTTAGTTTTCCTCCATGATTTCTACTTAGTTGATGTGTTTAGCTCTCAACAGTTCTATCTAGTTTCTTATTTCTTCTGATGATTTCTGTTTAGTTTCTTATTCTATATTTCAGTTTGTACTGATGATTGATGAGATTTACTACACCAACGATGAAATTATTATTTAATTACTATAATTTGTTAAACAGTATTTTTTATTCTTCACTTTGTTTTTTGCTTTTCTGCATTAAAAAATTTCAAGTTCGCTTTTTTTTTCTTTCGGAATATGAAGTAAACAAGCGACTTTCCTTTCTTGGTGAGTCTATGAATTCATAAATATATATATCACTCAATATTCCAGAATTTGGAAAAGTAAACTTTAATAATAATTTCCAGCCACATAACCATATAGGATACATCATCTAGGGAAATTAGAATTAAAGAATCTTCAAGTCGAGCACCATAAACACCTTCAGATCTTCCAAATTGAATTTAAAATCTCGTGGGTATCTCATCACATTTTAATTTAGGGAATTCTCTACATATTTATATATATTTACGATAATCTCAACGGAAATTGGCCGAACTTTCCGATAAACTCCCTGTCTCTGCTTATACCCATAGAGTTAGTGAAGTGGTGTAGAGGTAATTCGATTTCGTCGCCTCACTTATACTAAGCTAGATGGGAGAAGCTACGCTTTACGATCTCGTAATGCATGCACATGAGAACGTGATTAGTTTGTGAGCCGTATCGCTCATTGACACTAGCCAGAAGCCTGCATTCTCTGATATATTCACTACCACAGATACACTGTACAGTTTACGTCTACACTGCAGAGTAAACATTTGCATTGGGTTAGAATTTTAGATCTAGACTAATTACCCATCGCTATCTTGAAGACAAGCAAAACGAGTTAAACATTTTAAGCATTTACTTAATTAAACAAAATTATTTTAAGTTTGATATATAAGGTCGAATAACTTATTACGACTTTAGTTTACTAGAAAGGGTATAATTGCTCATATATATATATATATATATATATAATATATATTATCTCCTGACGTATTGCTCATTATGTTTACTGTTAAAATTAATAATGTATAGTGAACATGAATAAGTCATATAATATCAATCTGTTAATCAGTATCGAATATTGGGAACTTGATATGTAAATTGAACTGTTAATCTTCATGCATTAATTATTCTTGGTTTGATATTACCATTTTAAATCGATAGTAAAAGTATCAGCATTAATAATTTGATGCCCGATATAATATATAAAACTCTTGAGGATTACGTTGCTTATGTTTAATTTAAACCATTATTAATTACCATTCTCGATATAATTTTCCTAAATTGTTTCTAATACAATTAATTCTGTCTTTAATTGGTTATATTTAGATAAATTCCGATAAAACGATAAATATTTCTTTCGTCCTCTTAATGATGATCGATATATTCTTCTTAGGCTTTATACATTTTTATTGTTTTTCAAGAATAAGAGAAATATTCATCAAGAGATGCGCATCTTCATTAATGCATTAAAAATTTTCTTCGTGTCCCATCAATCAAGTTACATAATGCAAAAGATTTGGACACGGGCACTTATTCAAAAACCTCTTTCAGTAATTTTTTTTTAGTCTGTAGAGAAAAAAATAAATAAAAACAGAAACCATTTATAATTCAATCTGGATCGCTTCCATATATGATACTTGGAGAAAATCTTTTCGAACTTCTATGATGGCTGCATTATTCTACCCAAATTAATGGACAACACTAGAGTTTTTTCAGTAGTTTTGTAATATTTAAGCGTGAAAAGGCGACCTGGATTTATTTTTCGCTGGACACCTTTTAATCTTTTGCTGTTGGAAACGTCAGAGATCGTTAATATCTTCACTTTCCGAGTTAGTGGATTAACGACCAAATCTTTTATGCCCACACTCTTGTCGTTATAATTAACGTAATCTGTCTCAGCTCAGTTTCCTCTTCACTGCTATATCTGATAAATAAATTACACTTATGTAATTCTTTATTATTATATATATATATATTTTTTTTCCTTTCTACTTTAAACTCCTTTTCCACTTCGAATTTAAATAACTTAATGGAACTATTTCTGCACAATAAAATTTTATGTTTCATATTTAACGTGTTAACTACATCGATGACATAACATTTAAGTTTACAAAATGCAAAATTTTATTTATTGTTATTTTAAAGGTGTGAAATTTCCCGAGTGTTTAATGGTTATTGCATTTGCAAGTTTTCTATTAATAGATCACGACAGTGTTTAGTAACTGTTCACCATGTTGGTGAGAGGTTACTCTGAGTAGCAAACTTTTCTCAGTTTTTTCTTATTTTATATCCTGGTGTGCTTGAAACAACACTAAAGTTTTCACCATTAAACCGAGTAGCAAACTTTTCTCAGTTTTTTTCTTATTTTATATCCTGGTGTGCTTGAAACAACACTAAAGTTTTCACCATTAAATTGTTCTCCCGATCGGCTCGAACCAGAAATCTATTAACCATAATTTATCAAAGACTTTTTGAAACAGGAGGTAATCAAAATGATATTAATAAAATGTCGAAGGTGATAGGAGGATACCTATCACGATATAAAAAAGGCATTTATGTTAAGTAAAGTTCTGCATACCTCTTGACCCCTTACTCTAATCGAGTTGCTAGTGTCATCCATCACAACCCAAAGCCCACTTCTCTTACACAAGCGTAGTATTTCCAGTCAGCAAGCACAGTACTCTTCCTATCTGGCTCAGACTTGCCTGCTAGAGGTAGATTGTCATGCGTTGTTAACCACAGGTCTGCACTTACCCTTAATATGCACTGGTAATTTCAAAGTTTGCGGTACAGGCTATTCTGTCTTTCTCTGTTACTTATTCTTGTTCAACTAGCTGTGAGTTATTGTGAAGAATTTTTTTTTTCTTTTCTTCCCTTTGTTCCGATAACAAGGAAGATTTCTAAAACTGGACGGGACTTTATATCTTCAAGACGTGTTAATCCTCAGATAAATGAAGTAATTTCTTTACTTCTATATGCATTTTAACCGTAGACAATTACCTCCATGTAATTTGTTATAATCGCGGATTACTTAACAAATAGCAAAGAAACTTTTTCTATAAGAATAATCCTTTTAAAACGTAATGAACTTTGTTGCAAATTACTACAATTTTGTTAATTTTTAAACTGGATAATCGTAGTAATTAATTTAATTCACTTTAATTACTAGAACTGGAATATTGTAGCTGAAAAATAAATGATATATATATATATTTTTTTGTTATTTATCTTATTTATAAACTTATAATTAACTTATTACTTGTTTCTTACCATACATAAATATCTTGTAACATTTGGAAAGATAAGGTTTTTCTACCATAAAAAATACGGATATAGAATGGAAAATATAAAAAAAGTAGTAAAAAATATTTACTTTTATTCAGTCTTTCTCAAGGAAAAAAAAAAAGATAAAAATGTTTCCTTCTGTAAACATTTTTATATAAGAGTAGAATGTCGTAGAAAATTTAATTTGGATTTTTTCCTAAAGTTATAAAATGCAAGTTCTAGAGAGAGACTGTGCTTTACTGTTTGTATGTGCAGAAAAAATAGATTTTTTTTCCCCTTCTACATTTTAAACAGATTTAAAACTAATTAATGTTTACATTATAAATATTATTATAACAACCGTCCACATCACTCAAATTTTCCGTGAACTTAAAAAATATTTTTTTAAAGCTATAAAACTTATAAAATTTGTGTTTAATCTTAATCTTTGTTTATTTACCGAATTTATATTTTGTAAACCACTTCAAAATAAATATCCCAACAGACTTAAATAAAGCTAAAACCTGTAAATCTTCTTAAAACATGGCTATGAACATCGTTTCACTCCTAGCAAACTACATGCCATAAAATCATATCCACAATTAACAATTTAACTGTTTTAACGCCCAAAAATGCGTATAAACATCTTTAAATTTTATTACAGAAATATGATTTAGGTTATTTTTACTACATTTCTGTTATTCATCCGTATGGCACACCAAAAAATTTTCTGCGTCATTCATTTAATTACTTCATAGTTCGGTAGATAGAATGAAGGAAGAGAAAAAAATAAAAAAATTTTGCGAATAAAATTCTCACAGCGGAATATTAATCAATCGAGAGAGATGAGCGTGAATAAAACAAAATTCTAGATAAAGCAACAGTTTTAAATTGCAACGTTAAAAGCTGAAAATATTGATGCCAGTACAGGAAATAGTATACATTAAGCCAAGAAATAAACGAGTTTATTTCTACTCTCTTTATGGCACTATAACTTACTACTAAATGTAGTTTAGGGCGAATTTGATTAAACCATGACGTGATACTGGGATTTTCTAAATGAAAGTTGACCACCTGGTATAACTCTCCAGAGAAACAAATTCCCATCCCCTTTTATTCCATCCAACAAATAAATGTTTATTGCTTACATAATAACAATATATTATTTTCTAAGATTCTTGTTAAGATGCTAATTATCACGCTTGAATTATCATAGTTAAGATGGGATAAATTCTTTTACGATTCTTTAAAATATTTATATCTGTTAGGCAAAGATGTCACAAGCGATTTTAATCTTAATCCCACATTTTACACGTTTTCTTTCTCTGTCAGGAGAACCATAAAGATAACAATAAAATCTGTATTTTGTTGTCATCCTACTTCGATTACTGCTACCTTTTTTTTTACGCATTAAAACTCTCTTTTCTTGTTTAAAATTGTAATTTTTGAACTTTAGTGAATGAATGCCTACATTTAGATCCGTTTTAATTGTTAGATCTATTACCGTTCTAACCCAAATTGCTAATGTAATAGCATACTTAAGAACTAACTTCCATACAATTAAGTGAATTTTTAACAATAAAAAAGTTAAAGTTAACATAAATTTCCACTCTAACTTTTCTATTTATCTTTAATCTTAGTTTAAGAATAGTTTTTGAAAATATTCACTTAATTTTAATTGTGCAAAACCATGTACACGTCATTATTTTGGCAGACTGTAAACAATGCTTTAATAATGTCAAAGATGCACGACTTTTCTCTAGAATTATTATGCGCAAACTAGCAGATGTATTCATAAATTCTTCGCTATAAATCTACGAAATTCTTAATTCGTGTAACGAGTTTTAATAATTTAATACTGGAATAATTTCACGAAAGATTCACGTGTTCAATAAAGTATTAAACGAATTCATAATTTCTCACATTACAGCAAAAAATAAGAAAAAAATATATATATGCTAGAATTCGAAGAAAATTCTTTGACTAACCTGCCATTTATGTCTGTCAAAAAATGTCACATAAATTCGAAACTGTCACGTAAATTCTACTGTCCTCGTTTAGAAATTATCATCATTCCATCTGTTCAAATAAATGTTCGGAGGAAAAATTCATTTATTATTAATTTGTAAAATATTGATTACTTTCATCATAAATCCATATTTATTAAGGAATATAATAATTTATTCTCCTTTCGTTTTCTTTATAAAATTATAGATAAATAGCAAGAATTAATCAAAAAAAGGAAGAAAAAAGTTTGTATCTCCAATTTTTTTTCCTGATTCATGATTAATCTACAAATTATCAAACTTAGAAAAAATTTTAATTATCGGTATTTAATTTTTATGATTAAAATTTTATACAATTTTAATAAAATTCCAGGAAGACAAAAACTAAAAATAAATAATATTTTTTTTTTAGAGAGAGAAAATGTTTTTAAAGTCTACATTCAGAAGAACAGTTGATAATTTTTTATCCGAAAAAAAAATTTTCTCAATGAAATATCTGAATGAATGCAGCTACTTTCATATTCTATTCTCCTGCATTATAATAAATGCTGAAAACGTCACTGTCGTTGTCAACTCAACGTCATCATACGTTGACAATCTGCATGGAGAAAAATGCAGATTGTCAAAAGTGTGTCGTAGCTTATCAATAGCTACCTTTTGCAAGTTTACAGGTTGTTTAAACTATCTTTATAGTGAGTTCCGATTATGGCAATTAATAAAAAATAATTCTAAATTTAGAAAATATAAATAATCTTTCTATTTGTTTAAGAAGGAATGTTTTGTTAGGTTTACATGACTAATATTTTCACAAGGAATACTAAACATTGATCGATACATTGCTAGTTTGATGAATTCGTCAACTAGTATGATGATCCACTTGACTAAACAAGATTCTACAATATTAAATTAATTTTGAAGATTAAATCATTTATAATACTCCGAACAGTAAACATGTTTACATTTTAACTCTTCTGACTTCTTTTTTAATTCAAAAATTCGCCCATGTATATAGCAAAAATATTGAAAATAAGAACATAGAAACGATGAAAATATTCAAAAGATATAATTATAAACAAAATATGTAAAGAGAGGCTAAAAATAATAATAAAAAAGCAAATGAATTTTTAAAAATTCAATTTGTTTCTTATTAAAAAAAGAAAGATCTCGACCACGTAAAAACTTAGTTAATATAATAACATAAAACGGCGAAGAAAACTTTTCTGCATTAAATTAAAGAACTTATGATAAGCTTTATTCGTGATGAGAAAAAGCAAAAACCATCGTAATGCAAACTTATTCTAATTCATTAATTTGTATGACTGAGGTTGCGTAATGCAATCTGTTTATGGCAGTTGCTTGAAAGAAATGCATAGAGCAGTCTCGATTTTTGCCTTCTTTCAACTCAACAGTTGATCGACTATCATTTAAGAGTGAATAGACCTGTGAGGAATGAGAAAGCTTTGACACATACCAATGTCCTGACCACATTCTTTCAGCTGTTATATCTCTCCCTCGATGATTGCTTAGAGTTTCCCTCTTATTTCTTTCCATATTTGCATATTTATAAAACACAGAACTATTTGCATGTTTATGAAATGGGGAGAAGAGGCATGCATACTGCTAAAATTGTTCAAACCAATGGGTTTTTCTAATTTCCATGTCAACACGCGAAAGGCTATGAGAATCTTTGACCTTGTATGAAAAATCAGTGGTTCGGAAAATTGAAGCTTGTATGGATAGAGCAAAAACAATAAACTCCTCTTAAATTTAATTTTACTACGTATACTAATTAGAAAAAAAAAGAAGTGCAGATAATTTTCTTGTATGAATTATCCTCATTATCCTGTTTACTTAATTTTCAATTTTTTTCCCCTTTACTTCTACTTGAGAAAAAATAATCTAAAGAAAATTTTTTTTATCCTAGAAAATTCAATTTTTATTAAGTAAACATTCGTAACACCATGTTAGTGCTTTATAAATACGTATAGATAGTGCTTGTGCAGTTTAAATTTATAAAAAAAAAAACAAAATTAATTACAAGAAACTAATATTTGTAAGGCAAAAAATTCAATTTTTTTAACTAAAAAATTTAACGTAAAAATCTGTTAAATTTTTTTTATGGTAGAAAAATAATCTTCTTGATTATTTTGCGTGAGCTATGTTATTTTTAACCACGTGAAATTTCTCAGAATAAATCCATTAAAATCTATAAACGTGACAGTTTATAATAAACATTACTGTAGCACATTAAATTTCCTCGCACTAAAAATCAATTAAGTAATTTTCTTCTTCCAAAAAACTATAAAAAAATAAATAAATATCTATGTTAAATATACCATCCTCTTAAAAAATATTTATTTATATTTATAATTATTTTTCTGATTTATTTTTTTTACTTAATTTTTTAATAAACTGCATCATTCTGTTAGTTGCTACTTTAAAGTTAGTTAAAAATTATTTAACTACCTTAAAATAATTCACAATTTATTTATTTTTTATTATGTTTGTTACTATAATAGCATTCTGTCATTTATCATTGTATAATAATAGTAATTTATTTTAAAATATTTTTTATTTTTCAGACATAAATTATCCTATTTAGTGTAAAGATATTAAGTAACATTAATAGAAAATTAATATAGCAGAAAATATTATCTAAAATCTAAGTAGAGAGAAAATTATTATAATGAGTTATAAATTTGGATAAATATTAATCACTGCGTGTGCATCATAACAGCATTTTAAAGCAATTTTTATATAATTAAGTATGATATATATATATATTATAAAATTAAAAAATTTGCGCGTCTGGATGTCTGTCAGTATGTCTTCACTAATAAATTTTAAATGTTAATTGATAGACTTTTAAATTAAATTTAATAAGGTTGTTTTGTCTTTATAGATGAACTTAAACACGCGTATTTTGATCGTATGGTTAGACATTTAAAAATGGCGGCGAGTTCAAATTTTTAAGGTTTCTCCTTCAATTTTGAACTAATTGATAAATTTTTATAAAATTCGGTAGGGAAGTTGTGACACTGAAGATGACATCGATACCATACTTTCTAATCTCGCATCTTCAATCATTCCAAAATGACGGAAGTGTCTCGAAAGTAAGACATTATTTCTTTCTAACTGCTTGTTTTTATTGTTTAAATTCCTGAAGACATTTTTTTATTAATTAATCTTGTAGTATTAAAAATATTATCTTTTAAAAAACATAAAATGTATAGAATTGTTTAAGAACATAGTCAAAATCTGTTAACTGTGAAAAATCTTGTTTGGAAACGTATGATTATTTTGTCAAAATATATACTTATAAAGAATTTAATGGTCTTGTAAGGCCACACTATGTATCCATCACATGTTCTTGGATAAGGAAACACATAGAACTGTTCTATTCTACATAAACCACTTTTTTCCTTCCGTTGATATCCCCATACTCGAAAACATAAAAAATTCACAGTAAATCTATATATAGATTTGTTTAAGAACATAGTCAAAATCTATTAAGTATGAAAAATCTTGGGTATGAGTATTTTGTCAAAATATATACTTATAAAGAATTTAATGGTCTTGTAAGGCCACACTATGTATCCATCACATGTTCTTGGATAAGGAAACACATAGAACTGTTCTATTCTACATAAACCACTTTTTTCCTTCCGTTGATATCCCCATACTCGAAAACATAAAAAATTCACAGTAAATCTATATATAGATTTGTTTAAGAACATAGTCAAAATCTATTAAGTACGAAAAATCTTGTTTGGAAACGTATGATTATTTTGTCAAAATATATACTTATAAAGAATTTAATGGTCTTGTAAAGCCACATGATGTAATCATCACATGTTCAACACATAGAACCGCTCTATTTTACATAAATTATTATTTTTTCCTTCCATTGATATCACCATACACGAAAACAAAATATTCACAGTAAATCTATGTATAGATTTGTTTAAGAGTATAGTCAAAATCTATTAAGTGTGAAAAACTGTTTTTGGAAAGGTATCAGTATTTTGTCAAAATATATACTTATAAAGAATTTAATGGTCTCGTAAGGCCACATAATGTAGCCACATGATGTAATCATCACATGTTCAACACATAGAACCGCTCTATTTTACATAAATTATTATTTTTTCCTTCCATTGATATCACCATACACGAAAACAAAATATTCACAGTAAATCTATGTATAGATTTGTTTAAGAGTATAGTCAAAATCTATTAAGTGTGAAAAACTGTGGAAAGGTATTTTGTCAAAATATATACTTATAAAGAATTTAATGGTCTCGTAAGGCCACATAATGTAGCCATCACATGTCTTGGATACGGAAACACATAGAAAACCGTTTATCCTACATAAACCACTTTTTCCCTTCCGTTGCTAACCCCATACACGAAAACATATAAAAAATTCAGTTAAAAATATTTTCTATGTAGATTTTTATAAACACCTTGCAAACCAGATTAAATTACTTACTTCATTATCTTTACAAGACTATTAAGTTTATTAAATATTCTTTTTACTTTTTCGCTGGAAAAATATTTTTCAATTTTTAACTATGTTTATGGATAAGTTATCACTTTGCTTGTTTAAATAAAATTAATGAAAAAATTCAAAAATTTATCTAAATCTTTTTTCCCCTTCTTCTTCTTTGATAATATAATCATTTTAATTTTTTAAAAAATATTTTATTGGATAAGCTATGCTGATGATAGTCACATAATGTAGCCATCACATGTCTTGGATACGGAAACACATAGAGAACCGTTTATCCTACATAAACCACTTTTTCCCTTCCGTTGCTATCCCCATACACGAAAACATATAAAAAATTCAGTTAAAAATATTTTCTATGTAGATTTTTATAAACACCTTGCAAACCAGATTAAATTACTTACTTCATTATCTTTACAAGACTATTAAGTTTATTAAATATTCTTTTTACTTTTTCGCTGGAAAAATATTTTTCAATTTTTAACTATGTTTATGGATAAGTTATCACTTTGCTTGTTTAAATAAAATTAATGAAAAAATTCAAAAATTTATCTAAATCTTTTTTCCCCTTCTTCTTCTTTGATAATATAATCATTTTAATTTTTTAAAAAATATTTTATTGGATAAGCTATGCTGATGATAAATTATGCAGATATCTTCTTCGAAAAATATTTAGATAAAAAATAAAAAAAAAAAAAATTTTATTACTTCAAAATTCTGGATTAATGTTATTCCTCCAAAAATTTATAAAAAAAAAAAAAAAAAGAGGAATAACATTCTGGATGGAAGAAAGTTAAAAAAAAAAAAAAAAAAATGGAGGAATAACATTCTGGATGGAAGAAAGTTAAAAAAAATTATGGATAGAATTGTTATAAAAACGTATACCGTTATTTAAATTATATTAATAAAAATTATGCTACGTTTATCGTGAAAATTGCTAATATTCATATTTTAAACTATTCATTTTTTATTAATATGTGTTATTCTATAATATAAAAATATTATTTTCTTACGGTATAATGTTATTATGTGGAAGAACATACTGAATAATTCAAAAGGATTCTTCTAATCTTATTTTATTCTTTATATCATTTTGTAAGGTTTCTATAAAGTTTTAACTTATTAAATTAAAGAGAAAGATGCAATGTCATGAATATTTGAATAGTTCTTTTTAGCAAATTTATAAATTTTTTCTATAATATTAAATAAAGTGCTAAACATTCTTTCTTTCGAGAATGGAAAGAACAAAAGTCGCATTAAAAAAATTTTTTTTCCAGTTTTTATCGCTTAAAAAAAGGAGGGAGCCATTTTAACGAGGATAAATCCCACACTGAATCATTATAAAGCGTATATCTTCAGAAATGATTATTCCATTATTAAAATAAATGATATAAAAACATAACTTTAAATCTTTTTTTTTTTTCCTTAAATTATATTATCTATAATGTTGTTGTTGGTTTCTTTTTCTTCTTCAAACTATTTAGATAAATGTGTAGATATGAAGCGTCCAGATATGAAAAGTTGTAGCCATGGGCGATAGAGTACATTTAAGATATTTTTGCCTGGAATACCTCTGATCGTTAAAGTTTATTTTAAAACACAATAAAAGAAATAAAGAAGAATAGAAGCAATATCCAGGGTACTTTCGTCTTGTTGAGCAAGACATCTATACCTTGCGGGTTATACATAAAACATCAAGTAGAAGACGGGATCATTCGGAAATTTTCATAATCTGTAAGTCCTGCTTGGAAAGAAAAATGAAAACAAAAGTTTAAAAGAAATACTGAGAAAAGAAAAATCTCCCGTGGAAACTGTTTCTATCCATCTCTGCATTTTCACTCCGTTTGCAGCTTTCCAGATTGCAGTTTTAAACTTTTTAGTAGAGTATCGATAAATCCGTCAGCAGAAGGTAATAAGAAAACCTTTTTGTCTCGAAAATCTGTTCCTTTACGTTTTGTGGCCTACAAATCTACCTTATAAACTTCTTGTAAAAAGATATTTTACCGTATGAATGTTTGGAAATTTTTTAACCATAGTTAAAAATAAAAATTCCTAACTTTAAACTGATTTTCTTTCACACGGGTGTTTGTTGTAAACTCTTAATAGACGTAAAAGAGGAAATGAAACAAAGTTTATATTTATTTAATTTGATTTTTTTTTTCACTTTATTTTTCTTTACTCTGTTGTGACTCGAGGGAGTTTGGTTCCTCTAGTTTTCCGCTCGAAAAAGATTTTTTTTTTTCTTTCGGAGAAAGAAAGAATTTTTGCAAAAACTTCAACTTCGCCTTAAGAACTTCAACCACACGTTTCAAAACTGAAACTTGGTGTCAATCACAAAAAAATATCGCGGATTTTTGTGATTGACAAAATGCCAATCTTAAAAAACACCTTTCTGACGTATTTTCTTTTAATTGACGTTTGAAAATATTTATCAAAATAATTAAAAATAACCAATTTAACAAATAAAAAATTATTTTTGACTTATAAAAATATTTTACATGCCATAGCTATACATACTTTTGATCCAAGAAAACATGTAGAATATTGGAAGTGTTTTTGTGGAAAAATTTTCAGAAAATTTGAATATCTAAAGAAAACATGTCTTGCAACATATAATATTGAATTCTATTAAAATTTTGATTGTATTTTATGATATATTTATTTTTAATTTCTTATTCTATTATTGCACAATCTCATAGATCTGTAAATCGATAATCCAGTCTTATCGATATTTTCAGTATTGTTTTATATCGTCAAATATTCAATAATTCCGAATTTTAGACCATGAATTATTCATGATAAAGCAACATAAAGGACTGTATTTTTATTCTTTTTGTCTAAAACTGAATAAGACACTGATAATTATCAAAAATGACAATCAAAGTCTTGTAGTGCTGCACTTAACTAGAACATCTGCCAATAGCATGTTTAGAGAGAATGTCAACGCGAAACAACACAGTGAAACTTCCAATAATTCCCATTAAAGAATGTCACAAAGACCTGTTCTTCCATCATAGCGACACGATTTTCATCAAATTTTGTCAGAAACATGTTTTCGTTTAATTTCCCAGCAGGAATATTTTTCTTGGCTATTCAGTTTGTATGTCGTCCTCTCTTAGATAATTGTCTACTTCACCCCTAGAAACCTTCTAAGTGTAGATTGCTGCAGAGTTAATCGAGAAGTTTAGAAGAAGAAATTAGACAGTAAGCCACATCATCGATCCTAACCTGATTGTGGTCCGCTTATCAACTACAAGAAAACAAACTAACTTTTAACAATTGTTCTTAATTTGTTTGACCCAAGTCTTTGTTATTTTATAAAAAAACAATAATGACGAAAGATTGTTTTTTTTTTTCCTTTTATCTACTATAAACATGATTGGAAAGATTAGTATAGCGTGTTAGAAACAATAAACAGAGCTCTCAAATATCATCAAAAACAGTAGAAAACTTAAAAAAAAATGTTAAAAAAAATTAAACAATCAAAACTTTTAGATGTTTTTCTATTAAAGAAATATTGTTTTTGTTAACAGCCATCACTTTTTTGATGATTTTTTTAATTGGCATCAGTAAATATCACGATTTTGTTTCATTTTTTTTTTCATTATTTTGCTTACTGGTAATCAAAAAACGAAGCTGAATTATTATTATTTTTTATCTCTGTTTGTAAAGAATGGATGCTATTAATCACTCAAACATTCAGAAGTTTGGCTAAATAACCTTTCAAAAATTGAGTTATTCTACAGAATTACTAACAACTTTTATCAATATTTAGTCAATTTATCTTTCGGTTTGGCAGTATCTTTTCCATCAATAAAATTTTCATTACTCTGCTGCTTACGTATATAGACTTATATATGGAACTGATTTATTAAAGTAAGCTTATTTATTATAGTAAATAAATAAGATATTACCAGAAAATTTTCTTCATTAAAAGAAACTACTTTTCGTCTTCCAATTACCTCTTCCTCTTAGGAAACTTATGAAGAGGTTAGTTACATCTTTTTTGGCAAAGTATTGTTGTTCATAAGATAACATTCCCTGGAGGCAAACATGCTTCTTATTCATTAGAAAATATATAAAAAAATAGTTTATATATATATATATATATAATCAGTTCGTCTTCATTTATTTTGCTAGTTAGTTATTTAAACTAGGAAAAAAATAACTCCCATTTAATATTTGTTAACAACTCAATTCGTTTGTTCGTTTCAAAGATAAGAAACGTCACAATTTAATGTCGTTACGATGATTAAACTACCTTATTTTAAGAAAATTATGGACTTTCATGGTAATGAGTATCAAACTATAATTAGAGTTATTTTCCATGAACTATATATATGAAGGAAAAGTTAAGAAAAAACTAATAAACCCTTTAATTAACTAGAAATGATTAATGTATGCTAATTTTAGCGATTACCGCTCTGTAGCAATTTACTCTTTAAGTTTAAGAATCGAGATCATTAGAGGGAAGAAATTGTTTCGGAATGAAAATATATCACGACAATACCCTGATAAAAAGGAAAACTTCTGAAAGTAGAGATTTCAACGCCTCGTCCTGTTATTGGCAAAGTGAAGGTATCGAATTGGTTTTGTTGCCATTTAATTGAAAAACTTGCCATCGTGCTTGTTCAATTTGTACAGCAACTCACGTATTATACTGGTGATGGTATTGTCAGTCAAGACTTCTGCTATCGTAAAAATTCTTTTACTGTTTCGTTTCAATTTCTTAATGGAATACAACTTTGAAGTCTATCTTTTACTTCTTTAACCCGCTCGACATTGAAAACATGACCATCACCGTAACCGAAGAGCGACAGTGGAGAATAAGATTGATTGTTGGTAGACATCATAAGCCACGCACAATGGCTGTAGCCTTAAGAGAAACAGGAGTGAGGCGTAACAGGCGCATTCGACTTTGTTGATTGGTTCCTCCACTATAACCACTCGTCCACCACTTTACTTCATAGTTCAATATCTTGGCAGAGATAACTTTTTTTGTAGGGGAGTCACGATTGACATCAAACAGTTGTTAAGTGTTTTTCCCTTGTAAGAAAATCTTAAATGTGCTGAAGAACTTGTTGTGAAATCTTATAAACGCTTTTCCTTTTTTACTCCTTTATCATTATTTTCATTCTTTCGACTACAATCCGCAGAAGGAGCCGTTTTGATACCAATTTGCAGTATTATGTAGCATAGAAAGTGAGCTCATACCTTTTTTTTTTCATTCTTTCGACTACAATCCGCAGAAGAAGCCGTTTTGATACCAATTTGCAGTATTATGTAGCATAGAAAGTGAGCTCATACCTTTTTAATCAATAGCGAACGGTATCTTTGATGGACTCGTCCGTATTTTAAATTCTGTCCATCTTTCTATTACTAGAATATCCCATATTTTTATTAAATGCTTATGAACTGTTTATAAAAGTGTCAGTCACATATATAATCGTTTAGAACCTTTATAAATGTGCCTGACAAAATCGATAAATGCATTGGATTAAAGCAGTTCCTTTTTTTATTGATTGACAAGTGGAGTCTTTACAGGCTTGAACCTGTCAGTCAAACAAAGAACAAATATCATGTTTTATTCACAGAAACTTATAAAAGATTCTGCGAATAAAACTCTAGATTTTTCTGTACGTATAAGTTAGTTGTTTTCTTTAGTAATTTGCTCTCTCCTTGATAACACTCAAATCAAATTATACACCAGTCGTAATCGCGAAAAAACTCATCTTCAGAGCTTTGTTGGAGTATCGCAAATTCAAACTACATACAAAGTATTTTTTTTACTGGTGTTAGCACGTTTTCCTTATCGTTTCACGACTGTAGATCCACTAATGCTGACACAGATTTATAGTGTTAATTTGTAACCCACTTACAAACAAATGTAATTAACTGAAAACTAAGGCAATTATGAATAATTGTTATTCAGATATTCTTTGTGTGGAGTCATTATGAAGTTTTGCAGGATTGTTACTATAGATAATCAAATTTGTTACGTACAAAATAGATATGCATTATTTTCTATTCTTTGTCTACGACACCACTATTTATCATCCTGTATTTGAAATTACTTTCAGATTATTTAAGGAAAAAAATATATAAGCATTTTTCTTTACAATCGGTATGTAAAATGTCTAGTTTGAGTTGATAACAAATGTCTTTTCTCTTTATGAAGAATTGATTTTGTTCTTCAGCAGTTGTATCTACTGTAATCAATTAAAAATTATAATTAATTTTATATTGTTTCAAATGCATACTTTTATGTTTAATTAAGATGTTGTGGGCATATATAATTCCTACTATAAATCTAAATTTGGGTATATTAAATTATATTTGATATATTAACTTTGTTGAAGTGCAAATTTCAGAAATCTATGATATTTCTGCAAATATTAAAATCAATGTTCATAGTTATATTCTATCTGATAGTCAAGCTGCATTAAAAGCACTTGATAGCTCTTGCTTTGCTTCAAAGCTTGTATTGCGTCATCATCTCATTGTAGAAATGGTTACCAGGAATAGGGTTCAAATTGTTTGGGTGCCAGGGCACAAGGGGATTGAGGGCAATGAGATTGTACATGGGTTGGCCAAGGAAGGGACTTCCGTTTATTGGCTTTGAGCCTGCCTGGGCATCAGATCTCATGCATTTGGGCAGGTTGTCAGGAATTGGTTAACAGCTTTTGGAGGTCTCTTCCTGATTAAAGCAAGCAAAGGCTCTTATTTTAGATCATTCTTTATAGATAATTAGAGTTGCTTGCATTGCAAGGTAGGATTGCTAGAGAGCTTCTTACAGGACACAGTCATCTTAGAAGGCATCTTCACTTAATTGGAATTGCTAATTGCCTCAATTGTAGAAGATGTCAAGGAAGAGATGAAATTCCTCTTTACACTTTGTGTAAATGTGTGGCCCTTTCAGGGCTAAAGTATGGTCTTCTAGGGTTGCATTTTCCTGCGCCGTAAATCTTTTTACAGTTTATTGAAGAAGATGCTGACTTTGGTAAAACGAGATTTCTTATGGGATGATCCTGTTAGGGATGCACAATAAATCACTAGTTAGGACTGTTTAAAGCTCTCCCTTTCCTGCAATCATCATCAAGTGCAAACTTTAACTCAGCTTTTATTTTGCATTAAAAATTCCTTATTTGAATATTATTGACTCTATAAATCCATATATTTATACTCGTCTGATAGTATTACTTTATAATCTGATTTAAAAATTTTTTGATTAATTTTCTATGTTTACTGAGAGCAAACATTGAAGATTAGATCTGCTTATCTCTACTGATTTACTGTTTTATCTAAAATATTTTCTGATTTATTGAGCTTAAGTAGAATGCATAATTATCAGAAATCATCAGAAAATATATCATCCACTGACAAAAGTTCTTTACGTGTAGGAATACTTAGACACGTGTTTACTAAACAATCACAAGTTAGAATTTTACATAATAAATAACAAAACTACTTTATAAACAAATTTAAAGATAATAAAATTAAAAAAAAATTAATTTTTTTCCTAATTATACTTTTTCTAAATAATTCTTTTCTTCATGAATATTTTATTGTTA
Source organism: Olivierus martensii (assembly GCA_000484575.1). Lineage (NCBI taxonomy): Eukaryota > Metazoa > Arthropoda > Arachnida > Scorpiones > Buthidae > Olivierus > Olivierus martensii. The sequence goes on from AYEL01086228.1 coordinate 87,502, forward strand.
GTGGTTTTTCTTATTTGCTGATAAAGAAATAGAAACAGAAATTTAATTAAATAAAAGTCAAACTATAAATTTACAAGTTTAAAAGTTTTATTCATAAAATTAAATTATCAAGTTTTAAATTCTATTTTTCGTAGTTGAAGCTCATAATGACACTGGCATATTCTGGAATTTTTGATGTTGATAGGATAGACATTTTATTCTCCACGAAAGTAAATTAAATTTATTGTCTTAATTTTATATTATAATTTATGTTTAAAAAGAAATAAAAAAATAATTCAGATTTTGCGGTTTGTTGTTTTGATAAAGTTTATTTTTTTCTGTTCATTAAACAAAAGAAATGTAAACAAACTTAAATTTAACTTTATTAAAATCCTAAGAGTCGCGAGGAAAATAGCGAAAAAATAACAACAATAAAAATCATTCGTCGCTTCGTTCGTCTTCCATTTTTTTAAACTAAAATCAATCTCATGAAAATTTAAAATTTTAATCAAATCCTATTCATTACTTACTTCTCAGTACAATACTTTGTAAACTTCATCTCGTCTCGCTAGGATACAAAATAAAAGAAGAAGAGGGGAGAGAAAAAAAAAAAAAGAGTATTGAAAAATATCAGCGAGAAGTTCTTAGCAATTTCGATCCATTAGTGAAATTCCCTTCCAGAAAACATGCAAAAATCGTGGAGAATATACTCATTGAAAAACCATTTATTACATTAAGTAGACGTCACGTCATGTTCAGGAGACTTCAATAGATTAAATGAAGTTATTCTGAAACTGAAACGCAACAATAGATTCGGCATGTTGTACTTTCGAACAAATTTTATGGAAAAGTGAACGCCTGATGGTGTTGCACAAATCAGCAAAGCATCTGTACCATATAAAATGAAACATAATTAATGATGTGTCAGGAGTATGGAAGGATGAAAATCCGTAAAATGTATTCCTTTTTTTTCCCCTGTTAGTGAGATGATTTCTATACTTCTTTTTCCTTTCGAATCGTCTCAAGTGGAAATTTGGAGATGTTCCTCATCGTTTCTCTTTTATTCCTTTTATCTCAAGTATCCTCGATTTAAGTTCATTACTAATGACCTTACAGATTGATCGTATATATATAAAAAAAAATGTATGTGCATAAGTATACATAATTATTTATTCCGAATTCCTTACTTTAAAAAAATTTTTTTTTCTTACCTTTTGGCTAATTTCTTCGACCGCACTTATGCTTAAAAAAAATCGATAAAGTTGCAATTATTATAAGTTAAATAGCACTTAAATCTTGTTCCTCCTCAGAAACTTTGATACTCCTTTTTAAATTTTCTTAATGCCAATTAAAAAATGATACTCGAATATTTAAAGCCATACAAAAAATATTTGAAGATGCGTAAATTGATTTAAAAATTAATCGAGAAGTGTCCTTATACTTTAAAATATTTTTCTAATTTTTTTCATTGTTTAGCATCTTGAAACGATAGTTAAAAAGTGATTAATATTACATGTTCTACGGATATAAAAATAATATATAACATAATCAAAGCGAAAATATAGCGAAGATTGTATAGCAAGCATAAAGTTATTGACAATAAAGATGCAACAGATAAAGAAAACTGATATTAACTGGATGAATAAGACAGAGAACAGAATGCTGTTTCATGTAATCATAGCAAACATGATGCAATTCAATTTACTTAACCCAAAGAGAAAATTGATGAAATTACAGTAGTAAATAATTTTCGAAACAGTAAACAATTATATGTGTTGAAATATAATCATTTTAAATTCCAAAAATAATCAAATTATTATAATAGTATTCATTAATGGAAAATAAATTACTAAAACTTAAGATTAAAATTCGAAACTAAGAGAAAATGAGAAGTGCTATTAGTTAATCTAACGTATCCTTTCATTCTTTAAATATATGCAACTGATCCATTTTCTATAAAGTTTTCTTCGACTGAAATTTAAAAATTGTGATAGTAAAAGTGGCAAATCTATTAATTTATAAAACAATCTTCGACGGGGTTGAACTTTAATTAGTAATCTGTAAAGCCGAATTGAACTTTCTAAACTGATTTAAATCTTTTATGTATAATAGTATAGAATCCTTTACTCTTCCAACTTAATTACCATCACAGTTGGAGTAACGTATTTGTTAAGTGGTTTACAAAAGAAATCTAATCCCTTTTAAAAATCAAAAGTTAAATTAGATGTAAATCCATTAAGAATTAAGTGCTAATTCTTCAATAATCGAGATTGGATTATGCAAATTTATTTTTGTATAGAATAATCATGCAAACGATTAATCATTTGTGTGAAGGATGTAGTACAATAGTATTAAATAGAAGTAGATATTAAAGAATGGCGAAGATAATCGAAGTATTATTACTGTTCTGTCAACGAAGTGGATTTCTAGAAAAGAAGAGATAACAACGGAAGGCGGAACCCATTCTTTTGTTATTTCTTAGTTGTAGAGAGAGCAAGACAACATTTCCATCGTGTCATCTTGCATGAATGACCTTTTAAAGCGATATCTCCTTTTTCTTGACCAGTTTTGGATGAAAAGTTTCCTTCGGAAAGAAACAGGAAAGGATATCCTGATTTTGACAAAAGTTTCTACGATATGAACGGAAATGTAGTGCTTATTACAAATTTCTCTCTCGTTTCTTATCATTAATTCTACTTTTGATTCGTTTTCTTGCATAAATTTAACAAAAGACGAGTTTGCGATATAAATTTTTTTTTTTTTTCGGTAAATAAAATGTTAAAAAATTGTAAAATAGGTCTGTATTAATATTCAAGATCCGAAAATATTAAAAATACTCGTCTTTGTTTGAACGTTTCTTCATATTAAAAAATGCTTATTGTCTGTCGGTTTTTTAATACTTTACAATAAAAATAAATCGCATTCTTATAATGAATTAAATAAAATTTTATTTTGTAACCTTTCTAACGTTTTAGAAGTTTTAATAAATTGCAATTTCGCGTATCAAAAAAAAATAATAATAATGAAAAAAAAAAAAAAAAATAGATAGTGAATTTTCTTCTAATTCGAAACCAAAACTGTTTATTGGATAAATAAAAAATAACCTTAACCAATAGGAATTACAATGTCAAGCAATCGTGTGACGTAATTCGATCCGTGAATCTATATTTGCTATGTTGTTATGGAATGGTTAATTTGGGCGTGGCTTGATTTTAGTAATTAACATTTTAATTCTTTCCTTCAATAAATTTGTAGAAATAATTCTATAAAACTCTAGAATAATTAGCATATTATAGAAAATTGATAAATTATATAAAATAATACCATTATAATAATAAAATAAGAATGTTAACGTATAAAAAAAAATAATAAAACAAAACATAGTGAATTTTCTTCTAATTCGAAACCAAAACCGTTTATTGGATAAATAAAAAAAGCCTTAACCAATAGGAATTACAAATGTCGAGCGAATCTATATTTGCTACGTTATTCCGGAATAGTATTAATTTGGGCGTGGCTTAATTTTAGTAATTAACGTTTTAATTCTTTCCTCCAGTAAATTTGCAGAAATAATTCTATAATAATCTAGAATAATTAACATATTATATAAAATTGATAAATTATATAAAATAATTTATCAATTTTATATAATATGTTATTATAATAATAAAATAAGAATGTGAACGTATGAAAAAAATTGTAAAGAAAAAACAGTGAATTTTCTTCTAATTCAAAACCAAAACTGTTTATTGGATAAATAAAAAAAAAAGAGCCTTAACCTATAGGAATTACAAATGTCAAGGGATCCTGTGACGTAATTCGATCCGCGAATCTATATTTGCTATGTTACTCCGGAATAATTAATTTGGGCGTGGCTTAAGTTTAGTAATTAACATTTTAATTCTTTCCTCCAATAAATTTCCAGAAATAATTCTTAATACTCTAGAATAATTAACATATAGAAAATTGATAAATTATATAAAATAATACCATTATAATAATAAAACAAAAATGTTAACATGTAAAAAAAATTGATTAGTTATCGTTAAATTTATAAATGGTTAAATTTAAAAGAGAGAGATATTTAAGATGATAATTTATGAATAAAACTGTTACAAAATATTAAAATTATAAATAAATTTTTGGCATATAATTAATTATCTATGTAATAAAATTTAACAGCTAGTCTGTTTGACTTATGCGTATACAAACAGCAATAAAATAAAGTTTAAACGAAGAAATGCCATTTTTACATTCAGTTAAGCAAACTTTTAACTATGAACCATGTTTTTGAGTAAAAGTAATTTAAGTCGAAGTAAAATTAGTTTACTCTCTCTTCTTTCGTTGATTTTAGTATTTCTTTGTTGTGTGATGTGACTTTTAATGAGTAAAAGGGAGGAATCTGTACAGATTTCTCACTAAAACAGAGTGTTTTGAGTGTATAATTTGCACAAATTTCTTTCTTATCTATTAGAGTTTGTCATTTAATTATATTTTAAATTATTTTTAATGATTTTTAAAAATATATATATATATAATAATGGTGTCTCCTCTAAATTCTGACGACGTTATGATATTTAACGATAAAAATAATAAAAATCAGAAGAAAAGAATGCTTTAATTATTTATTTTTATTTTTTAAAATTTAAAATCCATTAGGTTGTTCTTATTTTTTGCAAAGATGACGACGATAATTGCAGAAAATAACTTTTTAATTCTTTGTTTGCATTTTTTTAGTGTTTTTATAACATAAACAATTTTAATTAATTTCTAAATGGTGACTTTTTTTAATTATTATTTATTTTTATTTAAAAAAACATTAATAAAATATCAAATAATGCCAAATACTTTTTTTTTTTAATTTAAACAATATATAACAGTCGAACAACAATAGAGGAGTTTGTTTATAAAATTTACTTTTTTAAATAATAATTGCTAATTTTTTGTAAATATAAGAATGGAAAATTTTGAATAACAATTTTATCTATAATTTCAAAAAAAATAGTTAGTAAATTAATGTAACTTCTTTTTTTTAACTAGCAGTTTTCTCTAGCAGTACAACATTCTAACGTTACTAAAGTTAAACATAACTAATGTAAATAATCATATTGTAAAATATAAAATCAATTAAAATGAATATTTAATTATTAATTAAAGTTAATTAACATGTATTATGAAGAATGTGTAATAATTCATTAAATAACACCCAACAGGCATCTTCTGCTTGTGTATTCTACTGCAAAGAAATTTTTACAATAATAAATGCTATTAAAATAATAAAATTAATAATAACTTTTATTTATTTTTAATATTTAACTAATCTCAAAGTTCTAAATGATGTATAAATATATTTATTTTTTTGATAATTACAGAAAATAAACAAACATTTCCTAGTGAATAATTTTCACTTTACAATGAAATAAAATTAAAAATAGTTAAATAATTCTGATGAAAGCAAGATGAATGTTTTATTTTTTCTTTATATTTATTCGGAATATTTCTGAATCATCTGGTTTATATAACTACTAAGTTTTACTTAGGAAATTAAAGGCATTGGAGCGTGATGCTGAACACATATTTTTCTCCTCTCAAAGGAGGAATATCAGACTTTACTTTCCACTTCCTTCAGTTCTAGTGAAGTTACCGAGTAGCTGCAAATTCTAATTAAAGATCTTCAGCACATTTCTCTGTATTTGATCAATATTCAATGAATAATAACAAAATAAATAGAAGGAATTTTAAAACTTTAATTATATTATGCATTTTTATAAACAAAACACACACCGAGAGAAAAAAGAAAACTCATCATATCGTCATAATCATAATCAAGAAATACATTTGTTTTTATGATTAATTTTTTTTAATTACATATTTGATTAATTCTAGAACAGAATTAATATTTTTTCTATAAGAAAATAATGAATTTTCTATATTATCTATTGCATTGTTTAAAAAAATATATTATATTCTTTAATCCAATTTTTGCAATATTTCTTATCTTTCTCAAATTTACTATTTTTCAAGAATATTTAAAAAAGTATGCAATATTTTAAAATATGTTAATCTCCATAAAATATTTGTTTACTTTCAATTAAATTCGCTATTCATTGGAAAAGAAAGATAATTTAAACAGATTTAAAATTATTTTTCTTTCTATTATGAAACAATAGATCTGTTATTTTTAATCTATTTACTTTTAACTCATTTATAACTAGATTTACATTTCTTATGACATGATATTAACATGCTACACTAGTTACTTATTACTTTCTTCCATTCTGGTGTTTATTGATTGATTAACTTCAGCAATAGAAAATTGTTCTTCAGTATTATTTAATGTTGTTTTTTCGAATTGCTATAATATTTTATATTTTTTATGCTTGATATATTTATATTTCGTTAGATAAAATAAACATTGTGATTTTTATATAAAATATTTCTAATAAACATCGAAATACAACAGAGAAAACTGTGCAAAATTGGCTATTTTTTTGTATCAACAATATAAGGCTAATTATATTGTTAATTATAATTTCAATTAACTGAATAATCACTTGAATTCAATAATCAAATATTTTGATTACTGAGTTGAAAATAAATCAAAATATTTGATTTATTTTCAAAATAAAATTTTGAAAATAGTAAAATTTTGATTTATTGAAGAAGGTAAATCAAATATTTTGATTTATCTTCTTCAATAAATCAAAATTTTACTATGAAATTATACTTGATGAAATTTGAGGTGAATTCATCAAATTGATTGAATTTACCTCAATTTACTTGAGTTAAATTCAGTTTATTCACGTAAACTGAATTTACGTTTTAACACGTAAATTCAGTTACGTGTTAAAACACGTAACTGAATTTTCAATTGACTCAATAATCAAAATATTTTTAAAAGTAATTAGAATATTTTTTCAACTAACACAAAATTGAAAATAGCATTTAAAATTCGTATATTTATTTATTTTAAAATGAAGTATTCAAATTTAAGAAAGCATTTCGAATGCTTCTAGATCATATAGTTTCGAGCAGTTATCATTAAATTTGGTAATTTTTTTTACATAATTCTAAAATAGAAATAGAAGAAGGGTTACAAGAAATAAAGAATAGAGAAGAAATTAGAAAAAAAGGGAAGTTCATTTTGATGCTGTGTCATTTCTTGCACATAATAGATGCAATGTGCTAAATAAAAATAAATATTAGGATTTAGTCCTTTACAGCACATTGCACCTACTACACGAAACCTGTTTAACGTTTTATGAGATCAGAAAAACATAATCGGACTATCTTGAAGAAGATTGCATTTGAGATTTTGTATTTTCTTTGACGATAGAATAAATCTACTGTACTTGAGATTTTTGTGTTTTCCAAGTTGATATTGTGAGATATTTTTCTGAAAATAACGAATTAATGCTGGTACTATAAATAATTGATTTGATTTTTTTTGTTTTGTATTATTTATTTTCTTCTCATTCCAAGTGACACTGGAAAAAAAGATAACAATTACATAAAATAATGTTTTTAATAACACGATGCTTTAATGTTCATTTTTCTAATCATCAAAATATTGTATGCTCATTTGTTTTTATGTTTTAAATATATAATTTCGTTTATTTCTAGCTATTAATCAGATAAATTGCAGGCATTTTCTATTTGCAGAGTTTTATACATTACTTTGTTCAAATAGATTTTTGATAGTTTTAATTAAAAACTAAGATACTAAATTAAATTTTTGTGTAAAGATTTTTTTATTGTGATATTAATAGGTATAAGAAAAATGCCTCTAAAATTTATATTTTTCTCTTTATAGTTTTTAGTGAAATACTGTTTTAATCATTTTCCATTGTAAGATATATTTCGAACATAATATTATAAAATGCTTTTAAGAAAATATTCTTCAACATTTTTTTTATAAACATAAATGCTTCATTTAACTTAGAGTAAAGTCGGGAGGGATGTTGCGGCGGGAGAGACGGCGCAGGTAAGTATATCCACATTCTGGAGCCAAGATGACATTGTGGTAATGATTATGGCATACAGTAATTCCATTCATTTGTTTGAACAGCTAGAAGCTGATGTGCTTTATCTAAGATAATTAAAAATCCACATTAGGATAAAACAGGGGCTATGGATTAATTATTTTTTTTAATTTTTGAGGCAGTATATGATGTTAATTAATTATTCCCGCAATTATACAAATTTATTCTTTTAATCTTTAAAAATTATATTAAAATTATGATTTTAAATATAGAATAAAGTCGGGAGAGATAGTGCGGCGGGAAAGACGACGCAGCTAAGTATATTCGCATTCTAGAGCCAAGATGGCATTATGGTAATGATTATGGCATAGATTAACTGCCATTCATTTGTTTGAATAGCGTATATGCTGATGTGCTTTATCTAAGATAATTAAAAATTCACATTAGGATAAAATTGGGAGAGATGGCGTATTTTTTTTTTTTTTTTGTTTACTGATAAAATTATTAATAATCATAATCAAAAATTTGTTATTCAACATAGCTTACATGGAGCCATATGCAAAAAGTAATGTCAAAAATTAGTTAAGAAAAATTAAAAAAGTTGAAATAAATCATCTATCAAATCTATTAATCAAAAAATTACCAAAAATACCATTTGTTGGTTTGAGATGGTTTTTTTCAACTTTTTAAAAAATTCTTTACTTTGTTACTTTTTTCATTTTTCTTAAATAATTTTTGACATTACTTTTTGCATATGGTTCCATGTAAGTTATTTTGAATAATGAAAAAAATTTTGTTATTCAAAATAGCTTGCATGGAATCATATGCAAAAAGTAATGCCAAAAATTAGTTAATAAAAATGAAAAAAGTTGAAAAAATCATCTCACCCAACATATCATATTATATATGCAAAAAGTAATGTCATATACAATATGCAAAAAGTAATGTCAAAAATTAGTTAAGCAAAATGAAAATAAGTAACAAAATAAACAACTTTTAAGCAAATTGAATTAAAATAATTTTTTAATTCTTTGCTTGTATTTTTTGAGGGTTTTTTCAACTTTCATTTTGCTTAACTATTTTTTTTGACATTACTTTTTGCATATGATTGCATATGACATTCCTTTTTGCATATTATATGATATGTTTTTGCATATTACATTACTTTTTGCAAGAAAAGAAAAGAAAAAACATCTGTTGAGTGATTTGTTTTTTTTTTCAACTTTTATGTGCCATTTATCCCGGTTTTACCATATACAGTACATTATTTCGATATTAATGCATTATACAGTATACACTTGTGTATTTGGTAATTTATTTTCAATTTTTATGTGATTTATCTGATGCCAGAAACATTAATGTGCCATTTATCCCGGTTTTACCATATATTATACAGTACATTCTTTCGATATTAATGCATTATACAGTATACAGTTGTGTATTTGGTAATTTATTTTCAATTTTTATGTGATTTATCTGATGCCAGAAACATTTTTGATGAAATTGGTTTTTCACAAAAAATTTTGTGATCTCTACCCTCTTAAAAATTAATAACTAGCTATCAGATGCTTTTAACTATTTTTTTGATTGAATAAATCATTCAGTAAATAATAAAAATAATTCAATGACTTAAAAAATTCGTACTTTCTAATCTTCAGATTTGATTCTTAATATAATTTATTCCAACAATCAAAATAATATATTGTGTAGATATTTTTCTTTTCTTTGCTTCGTATCATTATTTAAATAAATCGATTTTACAATTCAGTGAAGATTGGAAACACTGTACAGTTTCCAAGAAGAATAACATACTTAATGAAGTATTTACACAATAATTATATTTCTTTAAAAATTGACAATTAAATATGCCTCTGACAGCGAGTTTCACTTTTTTCATATTTTAAAGAATTATTTATCTAATAAATTATGTTTATGATATTAGAAAAGTGGAAAAAATTACAAATGAAAGTAGCAGCCAAATTTTAATTTTATAAAGATTCAGTAATATCAAACAGTTATTTAAAAGTTTTAAATATTTGTTATAATTTGTTTTAGTATACTTTCATCTATTGGAGTACAATATATATTTTTTTTTTTAAAGAAATTCTCAGTTATGATAGTAAATAGAAAGTGGCATTAGTTATAACATAAGATTGAGTCTGTCAATTTTTATCATACTTTACTTGTCCAAATACTACTCGAGTTAGAAAGAAATTTCTGTGTAAACACAAAACATCATAATAAATATATTGGTTAAAGAAAAAGACAATGAATATTCAATTCAATATACAATACAATAATTTATTTATTAAATTGAAATACTTGATTGATTTTCTTGCCAACATTCATCATATTTTGGGTTTAGCTTTCCTTTTTTTTTAAATTTTTTGGATGTAACATCATATGTATGACCAAGAAAATGATAAACTTTCAAATTAGCTTATTCACTTTTCAGAATTACTTAAGAGAAAAATATTATAATATATTAATAAAGTCTACTGGGCATAGACAGAACAGAATATACAGATTATTTATATTTATAAAATTTTTATTCGGGAAAAGTCTATTGTTTTCATTTCAAGAATGCTCAGAAATATTTAGTAAAATTATGAATTCGAAACTTTTAGAATATCTTTTATTAATAATACAAATGTCACTCCTATAACACGATTTAAAAAAATGCGGACGCTCTCATATAACACGATACTTCTACAACACGGGTTTTACTTAGCACATTTAGAAAATTACGTTTATTCTCCTACAACAGAAAATATTTTCATTAATTCTTGTAAATCCACACTACGAACACATAATGCACACATAAAATGCAATCATTGGGAAATACTTTGCTAAAATTAGTCATAAATGCAATTTCGCTAGTTTGCTTGAGAGGACGATATGCAATCTATTTTTGATTTCGATTTGAGATTGAATTAATTTTATGAGTTAATTGTCGATCATTGAGTATTTTGTGTTCCAAAATATTCAGTTCTTGGATAAAAAATAAGTTTTCATTTTTCAATAGAAGAATACGAAATAGAAAAAAAACTTTTTTTGGGGTATGTGTTAAGGAACTTGTTTTTATGTAGCGGATTAGAAATAGATTTGTAAAGATACGTAAACTTTAAATGAAGAAAGAAGTTCAGAAAGTGAAGTTGATATTGTTAAAAAAAATGTTTTCGTTTTAACTGAACAGCTGTAAGGAAGATAGGCCATCTCCATAACTTCGCTTCCGTTTAAGCTAGTTAAACGAAAATTGTATATGTTGTTAAACTTTATTCTCTTACGACCCTGTAAAAATTTCAAGCTTTAAATATCAAAGTATCTAAGAGATAGAGCCCTAGAAAATCGCAAATTTGAGCACTGACTCACTCATCAAAATTATATAGTGCATCCCGTAGACGTAGAGACTCGAAATTTTGCACAACTATAGGTCTTAGGATACAATTAAAGGAAAAATTCTAAAATTGCCGATTTTTCAAATATTTTTATGACTTATTTACTTCACCCGAAGCGATCGAGCGCGTCGTGTCGCACCGCATCTGGCAGTGCGGCGAAGCCTATATAATAATCTTAAATGAATATATTTCTTAATAAATATATTGGTAAATATAATGAATATATCGGTTATTACTAAATATTCTCGTGGTTCCTGCCGAAGATATACTTTATCACTTGTATTAAAACATTATAAACACGAAATGAATAATTCATAAACATCGGTTAAAAGGAAAAAGATGGCGTCGCACGAAGAATTATTTAGTTATCTTAGATTATTATTTATTTAGCATGTTTGTTTAATATAATAACTTAACAAAGAGTATTGATATTCCACCAAAAACAAAATTGTGAAAAATGGGCCAAGTTCTATTCTACTAGTTTGTTCTGTCACCAAAAAAGAATAGAGATCTAAAATAGGTGCCAAGTTCCATTCCAACCCCAATGTCGAAAAATGAGATTTAAATACTGAAATAAATTCAATATAGTCATTTTCAGGCTTTTACTTGGCAAGTTTTTAAGTTATATATAATAAGTTATTACCCAGCTATCATATTAAAACTTGCCAAGTAAAAGCCTGAAAATGTGACACTGTAATGAATTTATTACAGTATTTAAATCTCATTTTTGACATTGGGATTGGAATGGAACTTGGCACCTATTTTATATCTCTATTCTTTTGGAGGCCAAACAAACTGGTAGACTAGAACTTGGCCCATTTTTTCACAATTTTGTTTTTTGTGGGATAATTATTAAATGAATGTTACATAGAATGTATACTTTTTTCTTTCCTTTTGTTTTACGTATATTGTTTTTTAGGGTCTTACGTATATATATATATATATATATTTATGTTTCGTGTTATTAATATTCTTAATAAAAATTAAGTTTCTTACGTGGAATTAAAGAAAGTTAAATAATAAATAAATATATATATATATATATATTTATGTTTCGTGTTATTAATATTCTTAATAAAAATTAAGTTTCTTACGTGGAATTAAAGAAAGTTATTTATTTTTAATTACTTTTGGAACGTAACTCGTTTCGTATTGGTTCCAGGTCTCGTATAACACGATTTCATACAATACGGTGTTTTTTATGAACCTATCTATCGTATTATACTAGGGATACCTGTAATAATAAACATTATAAATTAAGCAATTACAGTTTTCCGTTGCACTCTTGAAATTAAATTGATGCTATTTAAATTCCTAAAATTAATCTATATTATATAAGTTAATTTAAATTAAATTATATTCAGTAAGTTATTTTAAAGGGATTTTATAAACATTTTATATATATTGTCATAGTTTTAAAGATTTAATTATGGAAATTTCAGTCGTTAGGAAAGTAGGTAATAACATGAAAACGCAATTATAATTTTAAATGATTTTGCATTCTTGTGATTAGTACCAGAATTGCTACTTAGGAAGGCAAAATTGCTGTAAAGGTTGTTACAATTGATTTTGATTTTTGGCTATCGAAATTTAAGATTATAAATATAAAATTTTTAACATATTACTTTTCCTCGATCTCTCTCTATCATTAAGATTGTTTTTTTCTAGTTTAAACTTCTTTAGAAATTGAAAAATATTCCCAGTTTAAATATAAAATATGTTTAAACTGAAATAACAAACTTAGGCCAAATCTGTATATTGAAAAAATATTTTTTTCAAATATATATAGAGAAAAATTAATACTTTTTATGAACATAACATGATTTCATGCAAAAATCATGGCTTACATAAGGAACAACATTACAATACACTTAATTTTTGATGTAAAGAGGTTTCAGATATCTTTTAAATAGTGAAAATTAATAATTTAACTTTATTCTTTGCTCATGTTAACGATTTTGGTTAGGTTAGTTTTGGTTAAGTCGTCATATCCTCATAGAATATTTTGTATCTGGCGGCGATCACTTATAGAGCCCATCACAGGCTGGCCAACATCTATGATGGGGTCAACTGTATGGTTGAAAGATGAGGTTCAACGGGCCAGGCCCAAACCCCTCCTGAAAATCTTAAGATGTGGGACCCGGATTTGAACCCGGATCTTCCAAGGTGGTAAGCCACAACTTAACCACGCGGCCCTTAAGTTAACGACAGTTCACACAAATGTACTACTGTGCAATATACACAGTAACTTACAGTAATCAGTAAAAGTTCGATGATTGAAATGTTACTCAATATTCAGAAGATGAACATTAATTAACAATTGTTTAATTTTTAATGCGTTAATTTTTAAAATGTCTAATATTTCAGTATTGTTATTCAGTTTTAACTAATTTGTACAAATTATTTTTAAGTTTTCAGCATAATAATACTATATACTGTATAAAATGTTTACTGTGTTTATATACAGAGTGGATCGGGTTAAGATAGTAAACAGGGAAGTAGCCTGTTTTTTCTAGTTCGTTAGTATTTAAAAAATTTTAATTCTTTTGCAAAATTTTAAATTTTCTTTAAAATTTTTGCAAATGGAATAATAATAATATGCCTGAGAATAGTTTAGATTTTTCTAACTCTGAACTGAGTTAATTGACCCGATAATTTGGAAAAATGTCTTGCCCTAGATGACATCAGGTTTTATTTATTTATTTATCGTATGGCACAAAGGAAATGACAGTACAGGATGAGCTAAAACAATTTACATTATATATATTGTTAAATATTTATGTGAAGAGAGTCTAGCCAGTTGATGGTGGAATCAGAAGCCTCGTGGATTGTTTCCAAACCACCAGTAGGAGAGTAGATAGGACAATCAGAAGTGAGGTATAACATAGTTTGGGGTTGGCCGCAAGTGCACAAAGGGTTTTGAGAGAGATTCCATTTGTGCATAAGATAGGCACAACGACCTTGTCCTGTTCGAAAGCGATTTATCTGAGTCCAGTAATTTCTAGGAAGGCTAAATCCTGGTAGCTTCTTTGTTGAGTCTTGAACGAGGTTTTTGTTGGTGGTAATTGTATTGTTCCAAAGATCTCGCCAAAGTCTTGAACGAGGGTTTTGTTGGTGGTAATTGTATTGTTCCAAAGATCTCGCCAACTTTCAGAAATGTTGAAGTTGCAATTGTTTTAAGAAGGGTGCAACTTTCCAGAAAGGTTGTCTTGATTTTAAGCGGTCAGTTGTGTATTGTGTAATATCAATATGAATTGGTAAGTTAGGATTGGACATAATTCTTTTGAATATTTTTAGGGTTGCTTCTTTCCTTCTTAAATCGGGAGGAGGAATATTAGCAATGACAGGGAGCCATGGAAGCGTAGTAGTCTTGAGGGTACCACTAATTGTTCTCATCGAGGAATTCAGTTGGGTATCAATGAGGCTTGTGTGGGCGCTATTCTGCCACACAGGTGAGCAGTATTCAGCTGTTGAATAGAGTAGGGCAAGAGAAGCTGTCCTCAGCGTCTCTGCATTGCATCCCCATGTGGTTCCTGCCAATTTATTGATCAGATGGCCACGTGAGGATAGTTTGGACTTAACTTTGGTTAGATGGTTCTTATAGGTCAAGGTACGGTCATGGGTTATCCCTAGGTAAGTAGGGAAAAAATCATGGTATAGTTTGGATTTACAGAAGTTAACATTAAGCTCCCTGTTTGCTTCTTGATTATTGAGGTGGAAGGCAGAGATAGTTGATTTTTGGGGGTTCGGTTTCATGCCCCATTTGTCAAAATAGGTTTCTATAATGGTTAAGTCTTTATTTAGAGCTGATTCTATTTCACTAAACTTGTGATTTTGGGTGGCAATGGCAGTATTGTCGGCATAGCAGAATCTTCTACTTGATAAGAGTGGTAGGTCCATTGTGAAGATGTTGAATAAAATGGGAGATAGTACAGATCCCTGTGGCAAGCCATTATTTAACGTCCTATAAGTACTTTTCTCATTTCCTAGGGAGACGGTTAATTTCTGTTTGATAGCAGCTAATCAATCAGTAGGACAAAGTTTTTATTTTTAATTATTTTGGCAAGTTTATAAAGGAGACCATTTTTCCATATTGAGTCATAAGCTGCAGTAAGGTTGATGAAGGCTGCTCCAGTCTTAAGTTTCTTTTCAAAGCCTGTCTCAATATAGTTGGTAAGGGCAAGTACTTGTTCAAAACAATCTCTTTCCCCTCTGAAACCGGCTTGTTCGGATGGGATGTGCGGATCAATGAGTGGAATCAATCTTAAAAGCAAGACTCTCTCAAAGAGTTTATATGTTGAGCAGAGCAGGGAGATAGACCGGAAGTTCTTAGCATTGTCAAGAGACTTGTTTGGCTTGGGGATGGCCAGGATCAAAGCTTCGCGCCAAATTTTAGGGATCTTTCTAGTCTCTATAACACTAGTGAACAATTTAGCTAGCCAAACTCTAGATTTGTGGCCCAGTTGTATTTAAAAATCTGGAGGGATGTTGTCCACACCTGGAGATTTCTCTTTCTTGGTTTCTGTCAGGGCTTTAGTGATTTCCTCCTCAGTTATTGCCGTGGTGAGGTGTTGGTTCTGACGGGAAAGAAACTGTTTATAGGCTTTATTTATTTTCTTTTTTGTGAAGGTGCAATTTTTGTTAACGGGAAAGAAACTGTTTATAGGCTTTATTTATTTTCTTTTTTTGTGAAGGTGCAATTTTTGTCTGTGATGTTCTTAGGAGGATGACATCAGGTGAAACATTGCAATAGATAGCTATCTAATTTGTCGTATAACTATTAATATGTTATGTAGAATTTTTATTCTTATTTAAGAAAAATAATTCAGTCGTGTATAATTATTGTATTTGAATATTATCCGGCAGCATCAGGCATTCCGATTAATATATTGTATCCATAATTACTGTAATACATTATTAATATAATTGTATATTCTTGTAAATTAATACATTATACACGTATTACATTAATATATACATTATTGTAATGCAATTACCATAACGCATGTACCATATAACGCATTTTGTAAGTAGTACAGTTTAATAAATATTAAAGGCGTTTTTTATTTTTTAAGTTACTCAATAGTGATAATATTCAAACAGCGGATAATCTTTTTTATTTTATTCTTCTATTATTTTTCTTGATAGCATTTATTATGTTATCAGGAAAATATATATAAATCATAAGAAAAATGTATTTGTAACATAGACTGTTTCCTAATAATTAAAAATTTTCACATTGAAAATAAGGAGAAATAGCTAAAATTAATGACGTTAGCATATTGTTATGAATTTTTTTTTTTTATATATAAAAACAGTTTTCATCTGAAAATAATGACATTTTTTAAAATATTTATCATTTAAAAAATAAGTATAAGAATAAGAAATTAAAATATTTGCTTTACTATTATTAAAAGAGACTACTTTATTGACAATTTAAGAAAATAAATCAATGAAGTCAACAAGCAGTCGCTCCTAAATAGCAACAAATATCTTAATTTCTTTGTACTATACACGGCTTATTTTTATATATACCATAATAATAAGGAATAATAAGTATAACATATTATTTTTTACAAATATATTATGCAATTTAAATACAGTAAAAATTTATAAATCATTACTTATAGTTTGCAAATTAAATAATGATCGATTGCTATTCAAAATTTCATGATTGTTTAATATTTTTTTTTATAATTATCTCTTTAATATTTTAATTTTAAAGTCATGCTCTATTTAATCATTAATTTTAATATCGTGTTATTTTTTTCTTTCGGAAATTTTTTTCCAAACTTACTCAGGTTTCTTATAAGCCTTAATAGCATCAGCAGTTTTTTGCTGATGCTATTAAAAATCTTATAAATAAATCTTCCAATTTTACTTCTGCTTCATTAATATTATCAGATTTCATTTGGAGGGAAAAAAAAGATCTTAAAAACATTTATAAAGATCTTAATTGAAATTTTTTAGATTATATTTCTATAGTATAAGTAATATTACCATTAATCTTAATAATTTTATATTATGATTTGTTTTCTAAAAACGAGAATAAAACCCAGATTTTATTTTTGAAAAAAAAAAATTGTTTTTTTATAATAATTTTCTTAAACTTTTATTTAAATTACCGTCTCCAATATGCGAATCCCATTATAACAGATCTCTAATATTTTTTTCGTCTCGATATTTATTTATTTTATTTTTTCTTTAAAACATTTTTAAATAAATAACTTTTATACTGATTTAAAAAAAAAAAATCTCAGTAGCAACTAATCCCGTAGTGTATTTTTTCTTTAAAAAAGTCCATCTAGGAAGTTCCAGATTAAAAAATAAAAAAAAAATTTATTCAGAATTTAACAAAGCTGTAACTACTATGTGTAAAGTCTGTAACAGATCCGTAATATTAGACATGAATTTTGTATTTAAAATAACATTAAACTAGCAAAGAAAGAACCTGCATTGTTATGAAACGATTAAACTGTTTCACTCGCCAAGAATTTCTTTTAGGAAGAAATATATTCTTTATCCTTTAAGTAATATTTATTCGTCTGTACTTCTACAAAAAAAATAAAAATAAAACGGAAAAAACATCTTACACAAATGTAAGTTTAAATATTTATTAAATTCATAATATTTCTTCCATTTTAAATTTCGTAAGAATGCGAGATGATTATCAGATAATTCTATAAATACCTGTGATCTTTATTATTAATCATTCATGGGAGGAATTTACATGCATAAAATATTTCTATATGAAATTTTAATTAATTTTTACTTGGTATGCTATGTATTTTAAAATTTTTTATCTATAAAAATCTAAAATCACAATTGCGATTGTTAAAAATGTCGACAGATTGATAGTAAAGATGATTAATTTAATTAACTACATCGATTAATTTGGGTTTTATGAAAGAGGTGTTTTCTTTTTTATTATTACTATATTTTGGTGGATTTTACTCATAAAATTCATCAAGATTTGGCAGATATAAAGAACCGAAGACATGCGATGAAAATCTCGCTGTTGTCTTGTTTTGATAAACTTGACACATTGTCACTAGTTAAGCAATGATACTGCATTGATGCAAGAAAATGTTAGAGTTAGAAAAATACAGCATAATTTTTTTAAACTTCGCAATCTTGTTATCGATTCAGTCGTTAAATCTCTAGTTCTATTTTTTTCCGTGTCTTTTCTTCAAACAAATCGTGTTCCGACGCCGTCTAACTTCCTGTTCTTTTTTTTTCTTCTTTCTTTTGATAAACATCGACTGTTGAATCAGCTTTTATTTGAAATCGAAGACTCACTTTGGTTTAATAATAACTTATACTTTTAACAAGAGTAACTTTCGTTTTAAGAGATATTTTTGTTTTTCTGTAAAACTTCTTAAATTCTTACCTTTACATTAACTAAGAAATTTATATACTGTTTATATAAATTAACGATACTATTTTTCTTGCAATTTTCTCATTAGAAACTGTTTTCGATAATAAAAGAGAACAAAAGATAATGAAATCAAATGATATTATCTTTTGTGTTTATGATGGAAATAATTAAGGATAATATGCTTCGATGATAAAGAGCGAAAATTCTGTCGCAACTTGAAACATTAATTGCATTCGTTTTAAGAATTTATTTTTGCCATTAAAATTATAAACGATAATTATTTTCGAGACTTAATTTTGAATATTTCTTAATTAAACTAGTTATTTATTCTTTAAATATATATAACACATATTTTTTCTATAAAAAAAATACATTAAATTTCAAGAATTTTATTCTATAGATTTTGAAACCATAGGAACTAATACTACACTTCTGTTGTTTACAAAATTACAAGTCTTTTCAATTTGTAGAAGTGCTTTAAATATACAGCTACCTCAATATCAAAATATACTTAATATTTGAAACTAGAAAATACTCTTAATTTTCTAACCGTCATAAATCTATTCGAAGAGTCTCGCACTTTACGTTGTAATTCTTAATGTTCTGCAGACAAAGAATACATTTATTGCATTTATATCCATTGATGCTTTTAAGATAAGAATTCCACAAAGTAAAAAAAAAGAAGTTATATAATTTATCAAATTTCAAAGTGTAGGTTTTACCTAAATTATAAAAAAGTATAAGAAATTAATAAAGATGAATGACCAATTTCATAAACAGCATTCCTAGAAAGTATTTAAAACATTAGATTTTATGCATTAATGCGTTAATTTATTCAATTATGGAATAAAATTTTTTGAAAATAAATATAGTTTAATGTAAAAATGTTACTTTTTCAAATATTTGGTGTTAAATGTCTAAAATTAAATATTGTGTGTAGTAGGCTACTTTTTAAGTACTTTGAATAATTCATAAACGTATCTGCATGTTATTTATTAAAAATGTGAATGAATGAACAAATGCTAGAATGTTTATTTGGCTTTCTTTTGTTCACAGGGTAAAATAGGAAAAAAAATCACCACAAAAATCAATGGAATGTCTACAGCGTTATAAATGTAATTTTTCTTGTCTAGAATAAAACAGCACTATGTAATGCTTTGTAACTTCGACAGTTTCAGAAAATTCATGCAGATGCATTCATCATATAAATTAATATAACCTGAAATTTTGAATTAAATTATGAATCGAACTGTTTATAAATATTTTAGTGCTAAAGTTATTATAATGAAATTAAAAGTAAACAAAAAATCATTCTGCAGTTTTGATATGATAATAAGTTCATAAAATATTAAAGAAGCTCTTATTCAAGTTCACATACTTGAGTTAAAAGTTTCTAAGATAAATTTCTGTTTAGACATAAAAGCTGTCTTAAAAATGGATCGACATAATTCTTCTAGAAAAGGTAACAAAAGTTTGTTATGATGAACAAAACAAATCGTTCAGAAGATTCATTGCGATGGAAGGAAATAGAGAGAATGAAAGCATCCAATTTGAAGTAGATAGAGTTAGACGACTTAATGTCAATCAGTTTGTCGTATCTAAAAACGTCAGTATAATCTATAGAAAATTATGACAAGATTTATTGTTTCATCGATTGATTATCTTCAGTTATATAGTTCCTTTTAAATTAATTGTTGGGATGTATGATGGCGTGCTGCTAGGAATGGCTATCATTGCAAAGATCCGCTTTATGCGATCGACCGGAGAGATGAAGAATATTATCTTCAGTCCGAATCGGCTTCCTGGGAAAGAAGAAAAAAGGAAGTTTCGAGGAATTCAAATTTAGGGGGGGAAAATGTAGAAGAAAATTGCCGCTAACAGAATCCATAATCTATAATAGTTGGATTACAATATAAAGGAAAAGTCACAACATTTACAACAGTATTTGGTTCGATAAAAAATCAGGATATAAAAATCAAAGATATTTATTCAGATTCTTAGTATTGGTCGAAATGTTTGCTTTAAATCGCTATTTTATGCAATATGCCAAGTATAATGTGTTGTTCACTTCAATATTATAAACATCTGGAGAATACGTAAGTAAACTTACATTGAAGATAGCAAAAGAAGGTTCAACATGCAGAATTTAGTTTATAAAATTATTCCTTATTTTTACTAAATTTTATAAGTCAATATCCATCTTTATGCTGTACCTGAAAGTAAAAATATAATAAGAAATAATTTTATAAACTAAATTCTACATATTGGACTTTCTTTGGTTACTGTGGATATACAATATATGAAAAAAGAGATAAATACATCTAATTAAACTTTTTGGTTCTATAATTTGGTTATAGTATAATATATCACCAAAAATTGAACCCCATTTTCTTTATCACGATTGACAGGTATTCATTCCCCAATGTCTCCAAACAATCCACAGAATGAAATTTTAGCTTTGTCTTTAGGCTACAAATCGATACAAAATTGTCAGAAAATTTCATTACATTATTATTGGTTATATTTATTGCCCGAATTTCTTTAACATAAGAAACTAATATATAAGACTGAATAAAGAATATCTATTTGGAATACAGTTTCATTTCTCTGCTACTTATTGGTATGAGTATTTTCATTAGTGAAATATAGAGAACATTGCCTTTGATAACTATTATATAACAGCATGTTATATAATACTTATCAAAGGCAATATATTATACTTATCAAATATATCAATATACTTATCGAATATATTAACTATCATATAAAAGAATATTGAATTTTTATATAAAAATACAACTGATAACAATTTTTCATTTGATATACTCCTGTGCTATATTCAACAATATCTGGTAACTAACACAATTGAATTTATGAAGTGATAAATTTATATCTCGTATTGAAATTATATAAAGTATATAAATGCCAAAGAAAGTTATATCATCTTATTTTCATCCAGTTTTCAAATATTGATATTATTTTCTAAATGTCAAGTTAGTGTGATTTTTTTTTTAAATTTTTTCTGATTTTAATGAGTTAATTTTTTTATTTTCTTACATTTTTATTAAAACAAAAGCTTAAATTTGTTTGGTTTACTAGAATATTAAATTACAATTTAAAAATTCTAACTTCTAATGCAATATCTTTTATTGATGCAAATTTATCTGATACATATACATAAAGCAAGAAAAGAATAATTTATTTTTTTAATTAAACACTTTCATTCCTCTTAGCAATCTCATTCTTGTAATATTAAGTCAATATTAACAAAATAAATAATTGTATAAGGTGGAGTTGTGTAAGGGCGTACTTGGGGGAAATGCATTATCGGGAATTTTTTATTATAAGATAATCGAAATTTTGCTATTTGATATTGTAAGTATTCTACTACAAGTTAATATCCATCTATATGCTATTTGATATTGTAGTATTCTACTACAAGTTAATATCGATCTATTACGTAGATATTTCACGATTGAATGATGCGAATCCAGTATTTACATCGACTCTTATAAACGGTCGCGTCCGAACAGCAAACAAAATGTTGACAGCATTTTAAAAGTGCAATAATTCTTAAGATAACTTCATATTAGGAGATATTTTTTAGTAAGTACGAAGAATATTGATTAATGTTTACATTACGTAAACAATATTTTTTGACATTTCAAAATTTATTGAGATAAACCCTGGTAGGCTCTTGCCCCGTAAATATTGTTACCTGGGGAAAGTGCAGATTTGCACCTTGGGGTAATCGCGTTATAGGCTATTCTGACCTCATAACGCGTTCAATTTTATTTTTTCGTGTTCTACATTTTAATCTGTTTATTAGCTTCTTTTTCTAGCATATAACATGGGTCCCAGCTACGTCATAAAAACCAAGAGGGGGCGATTATTCAAAAGAAATGAACGGCGTGCGAACGTTGTCCGAGATGACGATTGATAAATGCAAAGATATCAACCAAAATTTTCGTATGAACCATTTTTTATTCCATAAAAAGTATTTTGTCATATTTCACTATACCATCCCTCACATTTCACAAGGAGGACCAACTTCCATCCCTCCTGCCTGCATGTTAAAGCCGATTTCGATCGACTTTAACATACAGGTTGGGGGCCATCGAAAAGTGACCCGTGTAAAAGGGTTTATATCACTATGCCTGCATGTTAAAGCCGATTTCGATCGGCTTTAACATACAGGTTGGGGGCCATCGAAAAGTGACCCGTGTAAAAGGGTTTATATCACTATGCCTTCGTTTTTAAAAAATCGAGGTCAAATGTCGTGACGCCAGACTGCGACGCTTATATACCTAAAAATTTATACCCTTTACAGCTAAGCCGGTGGCGTAGTAGTTAAGGCGCTTGCATGCGGTACTGAAGGTTGAGTTCGAGTCTCGTTTATGTATTGTTTTTTTTCAAGTGAATAAATTAAAATATTACTAGTAATAAAACCTCAGATAAAAGCAAGTTTTTTTTTGGTCATAGTTACGTATGGGATAGCAACAATTCGACGAGTTGCTACTACCCCATACGTAAAGAGGCTTCGAGCGGAAATGGATATATTAGATATCACCCGACGCATAGTGATTTACGACAATTAGAAAGTGAGAGAGATAAAGCGAGAAAGAGTCCGAACAATAATTGAAAAGTGATTTTGCCAAACGTAACTATGACAAAAATACTTTCTTTTACCTCGAAGTTTTGTTGTTAATAATATTTTAATTCATTCACTTGAAAAAACAAGATACGGAAGCGAGACTCGAACTTACAACGTTCAGCTCTGCAGGGAGGCATCTTAGTCACTACGCCGCCGCTTTAGTCGAAATATTGCCAGTTTTTTAGGCATATAACCGGTGCGGTCCGGCTTTATGATATTTGACCTCGAGTTTTTTTAATAACGAAGGCATAATGACCTAAACTCTTTTACAGGAGTCTTTTTCGATGGCCCATAACCTGATAGGTTAAAGCCTATCGAAATCGGTGGGACGGAGTTGTCCTCTGACATTTGAAGAGTTCAATTCTCGTTTCTTTAACAAGGGATAACTCTAAAACGAAACAACCTATCTTAATTCGGTAAAAAATATTTTATAGCAAATTTTTTCCTAATTCTGCTCATACCAATTAGGGTGCGTAAATAAACTTCAAAACTTTTTTAACTTGCAGGTAATAAGGTGCGTAAATAAACATCAAAACTTTTTTAACTTGCACGTACACTCTTTACCTCGTTTCGGGTTATTGGCTGATATTTCGTCGCAAATTTAAATTTTTCAAAAATGATTTAAATGGTAATAGGTGAGCAATGCGATTGCTAACGGCCCTGTCAAATATTTATACGATCGGTTTAAATCCTTTCGTTTCTCAAATTTCAAGAGTTTAATCCTTTTTTTTAACAAAGAATAACTCTAAAACGAAACAACTTATCTTAACCCGGTAAAAAGCATTTTATAGTAGATTTGTTCCTAATTCTTCTCGTGCCAATTAGGGTGCGCAAATAACATCAAAACTTTTTAACTTGCACGTACACTCTTACCCTGTTTCGGGTTTAGTGCGTGATAGCTGACACTTTGTAAGATTTTGTCGCAAATATAAAATTTTCAAAAATAATTTAAGTATTAACTGTGAAATGCCATTCCTAACGACCCTGCCAAATATTTATACGATAGTTTGAAATACCTTCGTTTAAAGTCCAACTTTGTAAAAACCGCTGTGCACTTAATCCACTCCGCCTTATATAATACAATTATTAATAAATAATAGTAAAACAGAGGAATAATGAATTTAAAATATTATTTTTAGTTAACTGAAACTGATATCAAATGGAAAATATGAATAGTTTCATTATTCATTCTGATAATGTAAGCAATTAGTATTAAGAAAGAAACTGCATTAACAATAATTATACAAGAAAAATTTTATAAGCAATCTGAACTTCATTATATATGATATTCATGATGCACATATGCTACAGATGCTGTATTTTGTAGTAAAAAAAAATATATTCTGTCTTCCAGTGACAATGTCCTGATCAATTTTTAGAATGTGGAAAAAAATATGCTTCATAAAAACAAGATTGAAAGTACTTTGATGGTTTTCTGATAATGGAATTCAATTGTAAAATCAACATTAACACAATGAAAGAGATTGAAGAGGTTTCAATAAACTGAATTCAAGTATTTAGAAAAAGCAAAGAAATTTTCTCCTTTCGAAATTAATTAAGAAGTGTTCTTTAACAGAATCCTTATCTCTTTTCTTAGTTTTCTATTGATTCGATACTTTGTTTCAGGTGAAATTTTTACAGAACTCTTTGTATAAAATTTTGCATATATTAAGTGCGGGAATAAAACTTTTGTAAATATTAATTTAAGAATTTCAAGTGTCCGGGATAAAGTAATATAGACTTACTTCATTCTAGTATATGATATAAACGCTAAATACTACTAGAGGAAGTAATGTATGACACAAGAAATCGATTATTCCTTGCGACGTTCTGACCATTAGCATTAACGATTATATGCCGGACGCAGTTTTGTCCTCCAAGCAGGAATCTGGTTATTATTATCCCGAGTTTTGAGGGAAAAAATTCTTTTGGGAATATCATGATGAATGTTGTCTTTATGATAAGCTTAAACTGAATAGTTAGACTGATTATACAGTCTGGGACCATGAATTAAATGGTTCGTTATGACCCGAGAAGAACTAAACTCAGAAAACTTTATAAAAAATTGCTAAACTTCGATCCAGAGCAACATACTGTACTGATCGAATTATTGATATTAATGGAGAAAAATGAAATATATAATTTCTTTGTAGAATATTATGTAAGATTCTATATCTCTGCTAATAAATCAATATTACTGTGAAAAACTTTAATTATATTCTTCAATATTATATATAAATTGTTAAAATAAAATCCTCAAACATTTCGGATTCCTGAAATAGCTATGTTTCCAAATGAAGAATACAATATTTAATTTTTTTTGCAAATTAATTTAATGCAAAAACTGAATATTCTACATATATTCGTCAATTTTACTTATGAAAGTTTTTTTTTCTGATTAATTATTTGAGAATACAGGATAAACTAGTTATTTGAAAGTACTTTATGCATTTATATCTCATAAACTGAATGCGAAAGTTAATCATTCAGTTTATGTTTTCTAAAGAACTAAGAAAAAATAATAATAATTATTGCTTACTAACATTATTTACTAATTTCAGTATTGGTTATAACATTAATTTTCTACCTGAAAAAAATCGTTTTATGTTCATTTAAGATTTTAATTTATATTAAATACTATGCTTTTGTTCTCATAAAATGATAAAATCTACAATAGCGCGATATCGTGATTACACATTCAGTATTTATAGCTAAAAACATCCGTTTTTAATAGCATACAAGAAAAACGAATACATGAACTATGTTGTTCATATTATGATAAGTTTTTAAAACTAAGTAAATAAATATTCTAGACTTTCTAGTATACATATATCTTCTGTATCGATTCTTGGACAGTGCAACAGAATAATAATTTTCAGTCATAGATTTAGTGAAATTTTGTGTATTAATTTCTCTTTCCTTTATCTTTTACTCTTTTCCCTTAGTACAGCTGACTATATGTGAAGCTGCCGAACAACTATACATGAATCTCATTGTTATATTGAATTATAACTAAATGATTTCGCCTAATGTCTGAAAATATCTTAATAGTTTTAACATGTCAATTCCTGAATTAGTTTCTGTTACATCTACGGATTTGAAATATATTTACGCATTGGTGTGCGTATTATATGATACACTGTACGTAAATATATTGCTGTTCAGCTTCTTTCTTAAATTTGTTTAATGCAGTAACAGAATGATTGTCAATGATATTAAATTTTCCTTAATTTTAAAACAATAATAATTGCAATATTTTAAAAAGTTAATATTCTAATTTTATTTCTTCAAATTTGTAATCCTTTTCCTGATCATGATAATAGAAAAATTTTTGTTAATTTTTTCTCATCATTCAAATTCTTTCTTAATTTACGAATTAATTTGAGTTCAATTTCTCAATTTATATAATTAAAGCTAAATTTCTGAAGGACTGCAAACCCACAATTTTAGATTCTCCAAGCGAATATTAATGCGAAATAATCAAAAATTTGAAAATCATAGACATCACATTAATGTTTCTTGTGAAAAATTAGGTTATAAATTTTTATAAAATATTTAAATTTATCCATATAAAAGATTTCCGAAAATTAGAACTGTTATTGAGAATAAATTTAGTGGCATGAATGTACTTCCTTACTAATAAATAATTTTATTTGACGGCCAATGTAGTAAATGTTTATCATAATTATAAGAACTAAAAGCAATTAAAATTATAGGTAAATACACTAACACAAGATATTTGGCTCAGTCTTGGCTCAGTATTTATCAGATTCTTAATTATCATAATTATAAGAACTAACAGCAATTAAAATTACAGGTAAATACACTAACACAAGATATTTGGCTCAGTCTTGGCTCAGTATTTGTCTCAGTATTTGGCTCAGTCTTTTTCAGATTCCAAATAACTTAAGCAACATAATACACTAACGATCCCTTTAGTTGATATATCTGTAATTCTAAACATTTCTTCATTTTTTTTATCTGTAATGGTATATTTTCAGTCGCTGTATCAAATGACATGCATTATGTGATTCGTAAAGATATAAGAAAAAATCTTTATATGTTTTATGAAATTTTCGTAATCATTTTTGTAATTTGATTTTGTAATTCTAAACATTTCTTCATTTTTTTTTTATCTGTAATGGTATAATTTCAGTCGCTGTATCAAATGACATGCATTATGTGATTCGTAAAGATGTAAGAAAAAATCTTTATATGTTTTATGAAATTTTCGTAATCATTTTTGTAATTTGATTTTTCGATAAGAGCATAGTTTAATATCTGCAATGCGGATCTTTGATTGCATTATATAATATAAATAAATACTGATTTTGCAAAAATTAAAATTTGGTTTATAAATTAAGTAACAGATACAATAAAATTTAATTAACTGATTTAATACTACCTGTATAGATTTGGATTTAAAACTAGAGCATCAATTCCTGAATCGAATTCCGTCGATAATGCTTTAACTTTACATTCTACACTAGTAGATTATATTATTGTTATAATTATCAAAATATTTTATAATTTAAATGATTATATTCCTTATAAAAAGTTAAATATCAAAATGAAAGAATAGAATGTTTACTTATAATAAAATTGGAACAGATAATCGAATAAAACTACATCAATATAGCTAAATCTATAGAGTTCTTACAACTACCATTATTTTGGTCACTGAAGCTTAACATATGAGTGTCTAGGTGCTTATAAATTTTTTTTATACGAAAGATAATGGCTCCTTTCCGTAAATGCATTATTTTACTAACAATCTAACTTAGTCATTCAGAAAACATTCAAAGTTTGAATTCGAATAATTTGAATATTATTATCGTAGAATTATTTTTGCGTGAAGAATTGACATTTAAGTAGAAACAATAGTGAATTAAAAAAAATATATATATTTTAATGTTTAATAAAACAATGCTAAATTCTTGCATATTGGTTAATTTGGTCGATTCATAATCACTGAATATAGTTATCTCAAAGGAAGATGTAAAATTATCTCTACGAGAATAGGATCATTATTTGATTGTAAAATCCGTTAGAGTATAGTTGATATTCCATTGATTAGTTTATCATTAATGCAGATATATTGTTACCAGCTCTAAAGCCGGTTATAATATAACCCACATAAGAGAGACTAGTGAGACATTTATCGATTTAAAGATAGGATATGAGGGATCATAAATAACGCTAAAAGCACCAATGGATTTGTGTTTCACTGACACGAAATCTGCGATGGAAAATATTTAGCTGAAAATAAATCGATTTGTTTAATTTTAAACCTCTTAGAGGCGATTAAATTTTATTAAAATAATTTAAATGCATATCGTATTACGGTAACGGTATCATTATTTGAAGGCAAATTATTTATTGAATGATACAGTTCGAATCTAAGTAAAATAATTTGTGTTTTAATTTATTTTTGGCTATTGAATAATTTAATTAAGAATTATTTTATCTCATATATATTTGCTAATTCAAATATATATGAGAGACAAAGCGCAATTCAAATATATAAGTATAAACTTAAGTTTATATTTTCTAGAACTGCAAACTGAAAAAAACTTGATGTCAGATAATCTTAGGAAATTCTTTTACTTTAATTATTGTTATTTTCATTAAAATAATTAGTAAAACAGGATATTTTTTGTCTCCATATACATCTTATATTGATGTTCTGTCATAGTATGCTATGATAATGTCCTACTGGCATTTAATCTATAGTAAAAGAGACAGAGATCATATTTCTACTTTATCCCTCTAAAGAATATAGGATGAAGTGGGAGGAGTAAGGAAAATTCCGAGAAAAGACAAAATAGGATCTTATCAGAAGGAGTGTTTCATATTTTTCAAAAGATAGATTTTTGGAAGCAAATTAGACTAGTAAGATAAACGGGAATTGGAAATAGGTAAAAAGGTATTCAAAGATTTAAGAAAAAGCTGTTCAAAGATTAGGCTTTAAATTTATAGATAAATTCTAAATTTAATAATATGACTATACTTTATACGATTATTATTATAATTTGCCTGAAAACAAACAAATTTAAATCAAATATAAATAAGCTATGAAATTAATATTTAATAAAAAAATATTTATAAAAAATTTAAAATCAAATTTTATCTGAGTAGCAATTAATTTTTCGTATATCATATATAGTATAATTTTATCCAAGTTGTCTAAACAGTGATCTACTTTCAGTATTTATCATCCCAAGGTGTGTTTACTATGAAAACTGTTATTCATGTTTTTATTCCTTCTAGGATCTTCACTATGTCAAGATTCCTATTCAAAAAACTATATTCATCCCAACAAAATCTCGGTATCACTGTTCTAGCAAAGAAAGACACTCTCTCAGATGATGATCATGATCCTCAAATATTTTCAGAAAGTAATCATAACTATTTGTGCAGTAAATTATTGCTATCTTCTTATATTACAATTTTATTCAATTGCATATCATTTAACATTATATGACATGTTATATTTTATTATATAAAATATAATTATTAAATTAATAAAAAGTAGCAATTAAGGTTAAATTCAAAAAACACTACTTAAAATTAAGAATTTTTAATTTCGGTTTAATACCAAGATTAGAAATGTCAAAAAATTATTAAATTCGAATTAATTAATAAGATAAATATTTTTATTAAAAGTAAAACAGTAATAAATATTCATAAAGACTCTTGAATTAATAAGTTTTCATTTTTAATTATTTTTTTTCCGTAACGAACTTCTGGTTATTATAATTAATACAATTTTTATATGTTTTATCGTCTTACTTTAATATAAAGATTGGTTTTCTTTAAAGTCCACCTTGCTATCTTTGGAAGGACTCTTCTCTTCTATATCTTGAAGACAGAAATAAAATGAAGGGTAAGAGTTTATGGTATGGAAGATATTTGCGATATCACATCAATGTTCTGAGGTTTGCAGTAACATTTTACTTTGGACTAGTCCGTCCTCTTTCTCTCTTCTTCTTCTTCTTCTTCTTCTATATATTCTATATATATTTATATATATATTTTTTACTATTTTCCCTCATACCAAGCCATATTACGTATAAAGATAGCTCTTATATTCTGCATATGTACATTTTTATGGTACGTTTTAGATATTATTACAATAAAAATGTTATTATGGTAGCATCTATAAAATTTATTGTAAAATCGATAAATCAATAAGTAGGAAGTTTTTTGAAATAAATTTTTATATTTAGCATTTATTACTTTTTAAACAATAATTAAATTTTTATAATGCAAGATTTAATTATAATTATATCTATATTAAAAATGCTAATATGTAAATATTAATAGCTTTCCTTAATTTTTGAACTGCCTTTTAAAGGCAGTTCTTAATGATGATTAAATATTTATATTTTACATATATTAAAATTTTAATATATATATATAATATGTAAATTTTAGTATGTAAAT
>AYEL01086229.1:0-58391 GCA_000484575.1 Olivierus martensii
AATTATATTAAAATTATGATTTTAAATATAGAATAAAGTCGGGAGAGATAGTGCGGCGGGAAAGACGACGCAGCTAAGTATATTCGCATTCTAGAGCCAAGATGGCATTATGGTAATGATTATGGCATAGATTAACTGCCATTCATTTGTTTGAATAGCGTATATGCTGATGTGCTTTATCTAAGATAATTAAAAATTCACATTAGGATAAAATTGGGAGAGATGGCGTATTTTTTTTTTTTTTTTGTTTACTGATAAAATTATTAATAATCATAATCAAAAAATTTTGTTATTCAAAATAGCTTGCATGGAATCATATGCAAAAAGTAATGCCAAAAATTAGTTAATAAAAATGAAAAAAGTTGAAAAAATCATCTCACCCAACATATCATATTATATATGCAAAAAGTAGTGTCATATACAATTATATGTAAAAAGTAATGTCAAAAATTAATTAAGCAAAATGAAAATAAGTAACAAAATAAACAACTTTTAAGCAAATTGAATTAAAATAATTTTTTAATTCTTTGCTTGTATTTTTTGAGGGTTTTTTCAACTTTCATTTTGCTTAACTATTTTTTTTGACATTCCTTTTTGCATATGATTGCATATGACATTCCTTTTTGCATATTATATGATATGTTTTTGCATATTACATTACTTTTTGCAAGAAAAGAAAAGAAAAAACATCTGTTGAGTGATTTGTTTTTTTTTTCAACTTTTTTCATTTTGCTTAACTAATTTTTGACATTACTTTTTGCATTTGGTTCCAAGTAAACTATTTTGAATAATAAAATTTTTTGATTATGATTATTAATAATTTTATCAGTATAAATAAAAAAAAATGGGCCATCTTTCCCGGTTTTATCTTAAGTAAATATTTTTTTTTTCTTATAACATTTCCAAGTTTGCTATTATAGTAGTATCGTAAAGTAATTATTAAATTTTCTAATGGGCTTTAAATTAAATTTCCTTATAAAAAAATATTTATGCTTTTATTACTTTAAAGAAATTTTCGAACATTATAATAACATTCGTTTATTCTCGATACGAAAATTTTAAAACTTTATATAGCTTACATATTCAATTTTTGAAGTGAATAATGGTTATGCATGATTGATTATCTTAGGAGAATCATTTTATTGTTGTTTCAGTATATATACTCTACTTACTATATTAATGCTAACTCATATCTAAAATTGTTTTCTTTTTTCGTCCTGTTTCAGCGGTAAATTATATTTTTTTAAAAAAGAGAATAAGTTGTATTGTTTTGAGGTATTTTTTTCATTTTTTTTTTTTTATCTGTCTCAATGATTTTATTTAATACTTCCGTGTCATTTCTGATATTTATTTAAGTCGAAAAACAAAACGGAGTTTCTAGAAAACAGAAAATTTCCCGAAGAATTTCTTTTGTTATTATAGCTGTCAAATTCACTTATGGCGATTTTCCTGTAAACCAACTTCATTGCTTCTTTGCTTGACAGTTGCAATGGAGCTGTCATTATTATCGCAGGCTGATTTATTACCATTTATTGTGACAATTTATCAATAAAATATCATATTATTTATCGCCATCGTCGTCATTACTGCTATATTTATTGCTAGCAGTAAATTTGCAAAAGAAAAATAAAAGAACTGTACAACCTGATCTACATTATTCAATATCCCTCTAAATTTCCACTGACTACAATTCTGTGTTACTAATATAGCAACAAAATTGCTTACTTGAGCATCAATTTCTCTAGCTGCAACACAGTGAGTACTTCAGTAGAAACAAATGGGTGTGAGAAACTATGCAATACTGTGTTTAAAATTAATGAAACTTGTATATCACGTTTAAAACGTATCATAAAATATTGCAGTGCTTAATTCTAACACCATTATAATGCGATATTAAGATGAAATATTATTAAATATCGGATATATTAATAAAGTAACAATGAAGAATAGGTAACATAAAATTTTAGTAGACTTGCAGTAACAAAATTTTCGCAGTTTGATTTATAAACTGCAACAAGGTTTTAAATAAGAATAGCATCCTAAAGTTTACAGAAAAATTATTGGTAAACAATAGTAAAGATACGAAGTTTTCCTAGTTTATGTTAGTAAACTTTTTTTTATACAATTTTATATAGGTACTATTAAAATAACTGTGAGAGTTTATCTATAATGTCACTAAAAGTTGTCGGGATTCTCTCTTCTTATACTCAAAAATACTCATAAATAAAAGTAAAGTGTAAATCTGAACAGTTATCATCCGTCATTTTATCTAGTCAGTGAAGTGTAACTTAAACAAACGACGATATAAATATGAGCATCAAATAGCAGCTACTGAATGTAACTTTACTGCTAAAAAAGACAATAACCGGAAACTGGATATTTGGCGAAGTGGGAGTCGTTTCTTCATTTTAATGTCGCTTTAGCATTACCATCTTCCCTGCTATTCTTCACCAGCAGAGTCAACGTTTCCTTTTCTGACGCATATTCTAGATCATAACAGCATTGTCTTATAAAGGAAATGGAACATCTTCAAAATGTTTATAAAATGTATTCCATTTTTCTGATAAATGCTAACAATACATCTTCTCTCGTTACTACTGTAGTAACATTCTATTAGAAATATACCAATAAATAATTTTATTTTATTGATGTCCTATTTGTGTATTTACGTTCTTTTGCTGTTAATATTCATAATAGAGACTCGAATTTAAAAAAAAAATAAAAATAAAATATTGCTTATTGCTGGAAAGCCTCTCGACTACTTTATTGTAATCTATTTTCTGTCAAAAGATGTGACCATATTTTTAAATCTATCGATAGAAAATAGATTATAATAAAGTAGATAAGAAATTTTCCAGCAATAAACCATATTTTTTTTTTGTCAAAAATTTGAGCTTTGTTTTATTATGAATATTAATAGCACTGGAATATAAATAGCAACAGTAAATATATTCGAATCATTGGAAAATTTTGCAGTGAATAAATTCTAATCACTGGAAAATTTCACTGATGCTATTTATGTTCCAGAATATATTCACTGATGCTCTTTATATTCCGGTGCTATTAATATACTGTATTTATTTTATTATGAATATTAACATCACTGGAACATAAATAGCATCAGTGAATATATTCTAATCACTAGAAAATTTCACTGATGCTATTTATGTTCCAGAATATATTCACTGATGCTCTTTATATTCCAGTGATATTAATATACTGTATTTATTTTATTATGAATATTAACATCACTGGAACATAAATAGCATCAGTGAATATATTCTAATCACTAGAAAATTTCACTGATGCTATTTATGTTCTAGAATATATTCACTGATGCTCTTTATGTTCCGGTGCTATTAATATTCATAATAGAATAAATATATTAATAGCACAGAAACATAAATACATAATAGCATAATAGATGAATATATTCAGTTATTTATGTTCCAGTTCTATTAATTTTCCAGTGAAAGTCAAACATATTTTTGATGTTTTCATTCAGTGATTCGAATATATTTCAATCACTGAATTAAAAGATAAAAAAATATGTTTAACTTTCACTGGAAAACTTTCTACTAAAATAGTTTTAATGGAAAAATCAAGAATTTTCTTTTTTGAATATGCACATGTTGGCTACATTAGCTATTTATATAACTGAAAATATATTCTACATTGAAGAAAACAAATAAAAAAAGATGATAATGTTTGTGTATGTTATAAGTTTCTTTGAATTTATTATTATTTTTTTACTTATTTATGTTTTAGTATAAAGAAAACAACCGAATATTTTCGTTTAATACAACACGTCATTCAGAATAAATTGCAAAAAAGCTGAGTATATTGGTTGAAAACTTTATAAAGATTGACAGAATATTTTTAATATCGTTTAATGCATTTCACAAACTAAATTTATTTTATTGAATCTGGAAAACAAAACATAAATCACACATAGTAAGAAGTAGTGCAAGAAAATAAATATAAATATATATACAGAAAGCTTAAAATATATTTTTTATTATTTCACTCTGTTTAAAGCTGTAGTGAAGATTTATAAATATCGTATAAGCACTCATTTTATTATAGATTTATATATAAAATTCAAATGACCAAAAAAAAAAGTTTTATATAGTTTTTAGTTTCAAATAAAATCCATTCGTGCATGACAGTTGTTCAACCAAAACGAAAATACTTCGATGACTAGTCACAAAATTTGGATTTTTCTTATGCAGAATTCTTGTTTTTCTCTCTTGAATTTTTTAGATGCCGAACTTTATTAATTAAAAGTTGATACTGAAAGTGGATATTTTGTTGGTGTAAATCTGCTATTATGAGTTAAGCGATCACGACTGGCATTATAGAAGATATTCGATAGCTAACCTAAACATACTCATTCTGGAGATCGTGTGAAGTGTTTTATTGGAAATTCACTTTAAAAAAAAAAAAAAGTTGATCGCAATATTGCACAAGAGGGACAAGTGGTCTAAAATTACATACCGTCAGAGATGATGGAACCGTTCTAAAGTTCTTTATATTTGAAGATTAGGATGGCTCGTTGGTATTCCCTTCGGTATTCTTTGACAGTTTAGAACTGTCCTATACTGCTAGGATATAAACTATTTTATTGAAAGTGAATCTTGTTTTATCAAGATATTAGCGAATTTAGTAACTTTCTACAAATCTTTATACTCTACCAAAAATAAAAAGAAAGATGGCTTAGTATATAGCTTTCAAATTGCTGAAAATCACCTCATTGTTTTGGGTAAACAAAATATTAAGAAGCTGGAAAACTACTCTAAAATCTGAAATATAAATTAGCTAGGGAGATAAGAGTGTGTATACAAAACTGTTAACAGTGCAGTAAAAACTAACATATCTCTCCCAAGAGATCAACTTTTCATCAAAGACTAAAGCTGTTTTTCTTTCTATGACTACATATTTTATCTTCATACCCCGGAAGCAAACTTTACTCATATAAAATGCATATATTTATTACTAAAATGCCAAGAAATCCTTTTTTTTACGAGTCGTGATTTAAATTTGAACATCATTTGTACTTAAATAATTACCTGAGATTTGAGAATGGCATTCAGATAAATGTATCAAAACCGCATCATTAAAATTTAATTGACATAAATGTAAACAAAGCGATTAATTTTTCAATATTCTCTAAAAAATTATCATCTTTTTTTTTAAGTTAAACATCATCGTACGATTTTTATTTACTCACTGGTTCGTTTCTTTCTCGTTTTTATTAGTAACATATAAATTAATTAGTAATTTAATACAGTATTAGTCTTGGTTTAATGATTCTACCGAGTTTAATGATTCTAATAATTGTTACCAACAGATTAATTTTCTTTCGTTTGACGTTTAAATATCTTATAAATTTATTTTTTAATAAATGAACAGTTTAAGACCATTAAACAATTAAATTTTACAAATAGTGAAATTATTTATTACAGATTAAACTCTTCATTTGCAACTGTCAACTGATGCTAATTTTCTTCTTAAAGTAATTAATAAATTAAGAAAAAATTTCATAATTTTTGATACTAATGTTTTCAGTTTGTTCTTCCTTATTTGTGATATTTATCGTAGCTATAACAATAAATTTTTTAAATAGAATCCATGCATTTCAAAGTTTTAACAACATTCGAACTAGATTGCTCGTTTACAGAACATAACTACAATTAAAAATTTGAAACAACATCTTTAGATTTACCGAATTAATTAAATTTTCTCATAATGTACGTAGAATGATGTAATTGTTAATTAGTCAAAGATATTCCTCATATTTGCCAAAATTAAACAATTTGCAAATGATGTAATGATTAAATTTATGTTTAAAAGTCCGCAAACTATTTTTTCTCATAATTTTTAAAAGTTTGCAGTGTGTTTTTTCTTCCTCTCTGGATAATTTTTATGAAGCTACTTCATGTAAAATTGTTTTATTGAATTTTTGATTAAGAAGATCGCATCATTAGAAAGGAAAAAAAAATGTCACGCTATTCAAACTTATGTTACACGAAAGTATTTCAGTCATAAATAACATTATTTGACATATCGATAGAATAATGGCGGAAAAAAATATCTAAAAAATTTTTTTTAGATATGACCAACGTTAAATTTTGTGATAAACTTTATTCTAAAGCGGTTTGTTACTGAAAAGGATCGTGAATTGTTTAGACTTAAAAGCATTTTTAAGCTTTTTTCACAGTTAAACTTTTAACTATTTTGTTTTCTCTGCCTTTTGGGAAATAACTGTAAGTTCTTTATAATTTGAAACTGGAAAAAAATCGTAATTTCTGCTTGGAAACTTAAGATTTTTATTTATTCAGCAGTGTTCAAGTTCTTTTGTAGATTTTTGTAACGTGAAATTTAAAATATTACATGGAAAACAATTTAAAAAAAAAAAAACATTTCAGTTCTCTAAGACTATGAGTTATTCAAAGAATTTGGTTTCTAATTAAATATAATGTGCTTAGAAAAGAAAACATTGTTTCCTTATTTTGAGCCACAATATTTATTTGAGCCACAATAAAAATTTTCAATACTCGAGAAGAAAATAAATAAATAAATAAACCAGTTAGTTTTAAAACTAATGTAAATCCTGTTTTTTATTCTTAGTATTCGTGCTGTAAAGCTTGCTTCACGTTTATAGAATCGAAGCAAACGTGACAGAAAGACACGACAACTTTGGTTTCATAACATGTCTACGAAGGTATCCGCGTTTGACAGTATCGTGTGTTGTTATTGTGCTGTAACCGTCATAGTGCCAACACTCATAGCCATGTGTACTGTGAAGCAAAGTTGTCGTACCTTTGCCGTCACATATCGCTATCTATAAGAGTAAAACATGTTTAACACATGACTATTATCATTATAATCCGGCTGTTATCATCATCATTATATCAACTTTTATAACACTTCTCATTGATCAATGCACAAGAGTTTTAATTTATTTTATTGTTCACATAAACAATAACTTAACTGCGAAGCGATTTTTTTTCCAATAAAATGAAAGCTTTATTTTTCTCACTTTCTATCTTATTTTGTTCTGCAGATATCATACTGGTATACATTTTTCTCCATTTTGTATCATGCAATTCAATTTTATTTGCTATACATTTGTTATACAAGCATGTAGGCCCATCCTTCTCCATTATGTATAATGTACTTCTGAACGTATATTATATTATGTATATAGTTCCCGATCTTTTTGCTCAAATAAAATATTGTTTGATATTATTCTTGTATTTCCTGTTGTGACGTAACAGCTGATGATAAACTATTTCATTATAAACATCATTTTTATCTATAAAAAAACATTGAATGTATGGATTATTTAAGAAAAAAATTGTATAGTTTGCATCTAATCTGAAAGAAATTTGCGATTTTATTTTTTTTTTAATATCGATTACTGGTTAAATTATGAAAATAATTCAGGAAAGTATCCGAAATCTTTATTTTTTTTTAATGATTTTTCTAAGATTAAATATATCAGATGTATAAGCCGAATTAATGAAAAATTCTTGGAGAAGCTATAAAAATAAATTGAAAACTGCTTAAGTAAAAATATCACAATACGTGAATTTTCATTGTACAACTCGATAACTACTTATAAAAATCTAAAGGCGAAGTTAGGTAATTTTGATCCTTTAAAGGTTTCCTTTCGAAATGATTAATTTTATTAACGTAAACAGAAGCCTTTACTTTACATGCAAATTTTCTCTTAAACGCTCCTTTGCACGGACAAAATTCCGAGCAAGATTACTAATCGAACGATGGTGGTGCAAGATTTATATCTTGTGTTCCACTTATCAAAACAAAATTGCTTTTCATTGACGTCCTAACTAAGCACGCACAAGACAAAACTGGTTTAGTTATGGAGAACTTCAATTTGTTAAGATAAAATATATTAACGAGTTGTATTCTCATCTCTAAGATTCAATAAATGGAAGGGATGTAGTTCGTATAATACATCATGGAGACTTTTCTTGTTTAACCAGAAACATTTATCTTATAAAGTGGACCTTTGATAGCGATAGAAGAATACAATTTACTACCTTTGTGTCCTCAAAATACTCTAGTACGTTTGATTTATTTGCATCGCGACTACGGTTGGTACCGAGTAAGGTTTTGGACGATAGTGAGCGTCAATCACGTAAAAGGTAAGCACCCGTGTCGACCACGACAACGCTATTCTCCAGAGCATTCAATTAATGGACATGCCACACTCTCTAGTTGTGGGTAAGTCGGCTTCATTAGCTGTAGAACAAATACGATACTTTCTACCATACTGAACTAACATGCCTCAAATGTTTAAAGGATGGTCTTCGGGGATTATTAAGGAGTCAAACGTATAACAGTGGTTGAAACAATGTCCTCTTTCGCAACTAATTACTACTCGCTAGCAGCGCGTATCGATTGATGTTCGTGATTTGTTGTTCCAGCGTGTAATATGAAGTCGAGTGATAGGAAACTCACTTTTTTTTTCTCTCGATTAGTTAGAAAGATTTCTGAAATTTTAGTTCCAAGCCATTTCGAAGACGTAACGGAACATCGACCATGCGTGCTAAAGCTGTTAAGATAAATATTTATTTATTCTTGCTAATAAAGAATTAAACAACGAAGGTAATTTTACAGCAGCATGAATAAGTCGACTTATTTAAAACGCTTTTAACAATTTTTGCAACCAAAAAAAAAAAAAAAAAATCAGAAAATTCCAAAACCGAATAGAAACTTGTATTTTTGCTCTCTGCCATTTCTATATTGTTGCAAACGTTGCAGAAGTATTTCTTAACTCACGTTCTAATAGACCGTAACCACTCCTTACGTTTCAATTTTCCATTAAAGCAATCTTCAAAAACTTTTCAAAAATGTTTCAGAAGAAGAACAAGAAAAATAAAATAAAATCTCCAATAAATAAATAAACACTACTCCTGGCATAATTTTAAAAGGAGCCTTAATAAAAATTGTAAAATATTAATTAAAATTACATTAGTCCTTTTTTTCGTTTAATTATTTAAAGTCGAGATCGCTTAAGTGGGTATTAAAAATGTTTTTAATATGTAAAGAGAAGCTTAAAGCGAGAATAAAAAGTCTACTATAAACAGGAAAAGCTACATCAGTACACAACCACAACACATTTCCATCAGACAAGCGATCGTCCCCTTCTGTTGGAAACGACCCATCCCAAGCCATTACCTCCCTCAGGAACCATTTGTACTAAGGTTAATTTTCCCACCATCTAGACATCTGTGGTCATTGAGTCTGTGCAGAAGCTCCATACCATTCCGTTAAGAGATAGACTAGAAGTGCAGCTTTACGAACATTTGGACGTCCTGAGTAATTAGGGATTTCACATGACAACACTATATCAGCTTATCGATATTCAATATTTCACCTCTGCTACTCTATATAATATCAACTATTCCGAATGCAGACTTCTAGATTTGTTATATAATACGATATCTTTCTTGGTAGTTTATATACTCTTTGAGAAAATCGATAGAAACCAATGAAATATGGATGGTTTCGAACGGTCAGTTTTATCGAGTGACTTCTATAATTTACATAGATTATCATCATTTCAAATTTATATAATCATTAAAATATTAATTTATGTTTCAAAAAAGTGATTTTAAATTTATATTAATTCATAATTTCGTTTTAGTTTGTTTACTTAGTTATGTGCTTCATTTCTAACTAATTTGAAAATTAAAAAAGTCTTAAAAATATTTTACAGACTCTAATGCATTACTTGAACTAATTTTGATGGATTAGTATTCAACATGTTTCACGACTTTCCCTGTTAAACTAATCTGGGACTAGTTAACCGGGGTAAGTTGTGAGCTTAATGGTTCCAGTGGAATGGCTTTTGCAATGGTAATGATTGCTATTTTATTCACTACTCTAGAAATTCTTCATCATCTTGATTTAGCTTGTTTTGTTCTTGAGCACGTTTTGTTGAACTATCTATAGACTAAGAATTAGGAGATTTAGACTTATATTCTGTAGCTGACTTATCGAAACATCTCAATGGTCATTGATACATTTTATCATCAGAACTTAATGTCTTTGATGTGTGGAGTAACTTAACTTTATCCCGAAATTAGCATTTATAAATTGATTCAGATATCAATATTTTTCCATTTAAGAATAAAAATAATTCTGCATAAAAATGGGATTGTTTCGGTATTAAAATATCCTCGAGAACGTCTAATTAAAATTTTGAACTTGGAATTTAAAAATAGCTCAACTTATTTTACAAGAATTGGTAACTTATTTGTTGGCATCTAGCAATTGACCCGAAGTGTGTTCTAGCTGACAACGCCATGTTATACCCTGATCCACACTAATCATGGCGACTTTAAAAAGTTAATTAGCTTGTCTAAGCAAAGTGGTAGACAATGAGAAAAGAAGGAAAACAGATAATGTTTTCTTGACACATAGCAATTTAGATAAGGTGGACCTATTCCTGACACAAACTCGCTTTAATTGTTCTTACCTCGAGAAGGCAAAGACAATTCTACCAAGTTTAAACCTTTTAGTAACTAACGTGCTATTGCCATCGTAATGTGTTGCCGTTTGTTGACTTTAATTTTCACTTTGTTCGCTTTATCTTCTAAAGTATAATATTCGATAGGATAATAAATAATTTTAAAGGTGCGAGAATAAAGATGCTTCCGTTTAATTACGGAATATATTAATTTAGTTTTAATCTAGATTAAGAGGAACATATTCGAAATTTTCAATATCTATACAGTATAATAATTTCTAAAGTTAAAAAAAAATTGTTAGTAATCATTAAAATAATATTTTCGCAAGTTTTGTAAAGATCTTGAAGAATATCTCAATGTTCTATTAATGCAATATAAAAGAAAATCTGCCATGTTTATCGGTTTTAATATTCATAAATATTCATGAATTTTATATGAACGAGATTTTAATTAAAAATTTTTATCAAAAATGCATAAATTATTAAATAGTCCGGTACGTAATAATATATGGTACAGTTAAGGTTTTATGAATGAATATTAAGCTTACTGGCATCAATATGAACAATTTGGAGGTCTGGAAGTCGTTTTATTTCTTTATTAAAAACCATTCAGATCCTACATCAAATAACCTAGGAATTCGTTTAGTGCATAAGTCTGCGAATTCTTTACTAAAAGACTGTTCTAATCTGGCAGCTAGAGATCCAGTCCTCTGAAGGACACTCGAGAACAAGAGAGAGTAAGAAACACACTCTAACTACAGATATAAGCAAACGAAAAAGGCAAATCGATAACGAGAGAGAGAGAGAATTCTTCTTTTGCTATTTTTTTTCCTCTGCTGCTAGGGGATGGTGAAGAGAGGGGATGGAGCAAGAAAAAGAAAGAAATTGTCGGGAAGTGTCCTTGCTAGAAGCCTTTCTTTCCACCCACTTAGCGAAGTGACGGGAAAGCTCAGTGTCTCGCCAAAGATGTGTCTGCATGAAAGGAGATCCAAATCGAAGCTTTCCCTTGATAGGATTTGATTCGACGAATTCTTTCATAAATAGAGAAAGACGTGTCTTGCTGCTATACCCTGAATATAATATCCTTAAGCTAAGATCAGGAAATTGATTTCTTGCACTTTTAATCTTTGTTTATTCTTTTTTCTTTTTCGATTGCACTTTTAACTATCCAACAGTAATTTGTTCCTTTTTAAAACATTTTTTTTTAATATTAAATCGATGTTTATTCGTATGTATAGTATAATTTCTCCTACAAAATAATTTTACATTGATTGTTGCAATAAGAAAAATATTCGTATGTCTTTAATATCCATGTTATCTTAATGGAAACCATAAATTTTAAAACATAATTAATAACTTAATAAATATGTAATAAATGGTTTAACCTTTAACAGCAATAAAGTTTTGATTTCTTTTTTTTATTATTCGCTATCGAATTAGGAAATATTTTTTTTATCATATTAATCGCAATCTCTCTCTCAGAGAAAAAAGAAAATGTGACATTATTAATTTTAGTGTAACATTATAAGTAAACTGCTTTTTAATTATTAATTATTTAGAAAGTAAAAATATAATTAATGAAATTAATGTCTAATTACATTAAAATTATACTTAAATATAATTTTAGGGAGCACTTGGAATATTTTTAATGACTTTTCTGAAAAGAAAACTTTTTGAAAACCACTTAGCGAATTTATTTTAAGAATAATTCATAAAATAATTTATGTATATATCTCTACTTTACTTAAATTTTTAAGGTAAAATTAGCAATTATTTTTGTAATGTTGGCTGATTGTTTACGGAATAATAATTTTATAACAACTTTTATTATTATTATTCGAGGATAATAATCGAAAACAATTTTCTTTTATGATCATTCACGAAGAAAATTTCTATTAAGTTAACTAACTTCCAGAAATTGCATTAAAACTATATAAAAATTTAAATGAAATTTCATCTTATTCTAAAAGGAAAAATATGTACTTCTATCTCATGATAAATCTATTTTGATAAAAATAAATTCAGAATAAAGTTGCATGTAGAAAGACTTGAATAAATACATATAAATACACTGAAAGGTTAGTTTTGTGTTATATTCACATATAGAAAAAAATCATCATCTATGAGTCTGTGGGAAAAATAATTTTCGATCTGAAGATATTTATTTATCACTTATAAAATTTTTAAAAATTTTTTAGAGTAGCAAAAATATCGAAAGATTTTTTTTCATAAATTTTCAATTTTATAAAAAGGAAATCTTGTGTTGAAGTAAAACAAAATATAATGAATTCTTAAAATCGCATCAATTCAGAGTTTTGATCAAATCTCTTCATATTTTTAACAATGTACAATATCTATTTGAGTTTGTTTTTTGTATTGTTCTGAATGAAAAAGTAGAGCATCAAAATCTACTCGTTTCTGTATTGTTTTGAATGAAAAAGTAGAGCATCAAAGTCTACTTGTCTTCACAATATTTCTTAACAAGAATGCAATAGGTAATCTGTTCTCAATCAACACGACAATACATTACTAACTTTAATCCCTTCTTAAATGTCACCATTTTAAATTCTCTTTGAAGACAGAAAACAACTTTTATGTTAAGTCAAAATTTATTCAGGATTTAAGATAATTTCAATACATTTAAGAAATCTTTCTTTTTTTTTTTTTTAAGTGAAGATTTTAAAACTTTAAAAAGATCATTTCCTTCATTTGCTTTTCGAAGATCATACGAGGAATAAAATTTTTCTGCCTTTTAAGAATCTAAATATAAGAAAAGTCAGTTTTGTCTGAATGTCATCAAACCATCTGTTTGAGACAGTGATGGAAGTTTTGTAATTCCCTATAAAGAAAGGAAAAATTGACTTTTCTTTTATTTTACTTTTTTTTTTATCTTTTGGTAAAGTTTACATTTCCTCTTTGATTTTCATAATTGATTCTTTGTTTCTAATCTAATTTAAATTAAATAATGTGTTTATGTGCAATTTTAATTTTTTTAATATTCCATTTTTGTGATTTAATAATAAAAAAATATTAATAATATATTTAAATACTTTGTTTCTATTATAATATATAATTTTATTTAAATTTATTTAAAATTTATGAATAAAATTTATTTTGGTTGTCAGGAATATTTTGTTTTGTGATAGATTGCTTGTCCTTTTAATGATCCGGCAGGAATGTTGAAAATTTAATTCCGTAGTTTTACATTAATGAAGTTTAAAAAGTTTATTTTTAAATACTTTGATATTTTTAAAATAAATTTTTCTACTAACTTTTAATTTTATTTTTCTTTTAAACTATTAAATTTTTTTAATGTGTCTTACTCGATTGAAGTGTGATAAATTCTCGAAAACGTAGAAAAATTTTAGTATTTTTTTATAATTAAAAACCTTTAAGTTACACTTTAACTGTACAAAATTATTTTAAATGTATGCAGTTTAAAAGTTAAGTGTGAGCAATAAGTTTTAAATTGCAAGTAA
This sequence comes from Olivierus martensii, assembly GCA_000484575.1. Classification (NCBI taxonomy): domain Eukaryota; kingdom Metazoa; phylum Arthropoda; class Arachnida; order Scorpiones; family Buthidae; genus Olivierus; species Olivierus martensii. The sequence continues at coordinate 13,984 of AYEL01086229.1, forward strand.
CTGAGTTTTTAGCTCACTGCACATGTTTAACTGAATTTTAATAATTCATAACAATAAAAATTAAAATTAAAATGCTAATTTTTTTAATAATTTAAAAATTTAAGTTACACTTTTAACTGTACAAAATTATTTTAAATATATGCAGTTTAAAAGTTGAGTGTGGGCATAAGTTTTAAATTGCATTAACTATATTTTTAGCATACCATACATGTTTAACCTGAATTTTATTAACTTAAAAATTAAGTTTTTCTAGCTTTAAATTAATATAAATTTAAAGTTCGGTTACATCTAAAAGTTTAACTTAAAATTTTAAGTTATTAAAAAAAAAAAATTAGTATTTTAATTTTTCTATTTTTATTGTTTATGAATTCATAAATCAAAATTTATTTTAATTCTTCGGTAAGAATAACATTTTTGAAACTTAATTATTATAATATAATTTCAGTAAACAAGAGTTAATTAACAAAAATTAAGATATTTTACGTGCAGAGATTAGACATACGAAGATTTTAATTATGACAGATTTGTTTCTCTTTAATTCAACATCAACAGAAAGCCGTATCAAGAATTAAAACAGACATTTCCCGGAACGATAATAAAATTGCACAGCGTAACATCTTTAAACGTTCAAAAAAAAGAAGAAGAAGAAGAAGAAAATTCTTAATACGGATTCATAAAGAAATAGGTTGTCTTATTCAAAATGTCGCCTAAGGGAAACAATTCTCTAAAGTCGGATTTCCGATAGTCTCTCTTCAAAAGAGAGAGAGAAGAATTTCCAAGTCGAAGATTGAAGCCAGGTAATTAATGATAATAGCCTTCTGCCTCTTAAAAACTGAACAGCTCAAGCCATCTTACAGCTCCAATTAGTGTAAAGGTTATATCTGTTCTGCTTTTCTAATAAAGTTCGAGACTTAATGCTTTGCGGCATGATTCGCACCAAGGATCGATTCCTCTTGTAAATTTAAATGTTTAACATAGGTAAAAATTCGCGATAATAGAATTATATAAGGATTTTTCCCCATAAAACCAATCCTGTTAACGTTTCCATGAATTCGATGCTTCTTACTAGGTTGCAGCTATAAGTTGCAGCTGCCATCCATTATCATTTATTCACTAAGAGGCAGAACACATTTTCCAGTTACTTTTCCTACTCTCGATAGGAAATAAATAATCAGACAATAATTTTAAATTTTAATAACTTGAAATTTATACTGATCAGATTATATAATGGTAATTAAAAGGGGAGAAAATCCGCTTAATTTTTTGATATTTTAATTAAAATATAAACAAATATTTAATTAATTGTATTAACTTTGCTGACATCATTCTGATATTATTAATATAGGATTTAACACGAGAAGAAACTATACTTTGATAGGATAATGGTTCGTAAACTATTAAAATTTTTATGACATTAATGACGATTTAAATAATAAATTTTTTTTTTATAGTTATACGTCTGCAACGTATATTTATTAATTAGAGATCATTATTGGTAGGGAGAAAAACAAAACTCGTTTGTAAACCGCATTTGTTCTGAAACTGCACAAAGTCGATCGCTCTTGTTCAACTTCGTTAAGTGAATCCTGATAAGCTACTTTTAACGATTCTGACAGATCCCCTGATGGTACCAATTAGTTCTTCCTTCGTGTTTTCTCGTCTCGTTAGTGTCCAATGGATAGCAACATTAAGGTAAGTATTAATAAGCTTGCAGTGAGCAGCGGAAGATATCAATATCTTACAAATAGTTATATCGACAGATTAAGAATAGAGTTAAACAAGAAAAACTGACTTCTTTCCAACTTCATGACTTATTACTGCATGATTGTTTCCCTAATAAGTAAACGGTCTTCTAAATATACGATTCAATGCGTATATAAGCCACTAAACATGAAAAATGAACCAAAAAACTGTTAGTTTGCTATAATTAATGTAAATTTATCAATCAATACTTCATCTAATGCTTTTTATATGTCTAAGAACAAAAGAAGAAATTTTGTAATTGTGTTTGAATCGAATTTTAACGCTTTAATAGAATCTTAAGATTTTTTTTTATATAAAATGCTAATCGAAATTGTTTTATCCGATTAAAAGTTATAAATCTGATGAATTGTTTAATTGGTTTATATAGATTTTAAGCACTGAATTTTCAGGAAGTGTTATAAGGCGCAGAGGATCAGTTATGAGCCATCATGAATTAAGTAGAGACCCTGAATGATGGATTCTCTCTAAGAATGAGAGCATTAAGCTGAGAGAATTGGTAGGTCCAACCTGTAGTCCTGTGAACAAAGTAAGAACTGGAACAAGAGTTTGTTCGGAAATAAACGTTCTAAAGAAATATTAAGAAAGATATAAATCATCCGAGCGGAGTTAATTTTTAATATACCGATACAGAGTCTCATTTCCTTTAAAGTAAAATTTGTTTTCTGAATTTAAATACCAAAGATTTAAGTTTAAAGTTGGTAAAAATTTAAATCTTAATATTCTGAACATCATTTTCTCCATTTTAAAAAACGTTCATCGCCATAGCAAAAATGATTTCTTCATTTATTTTCATCATACTTTTCCAAGCATATTTTTAGCGTTTAATATCAGTTAAAAATCTAGTTAATAGTTTGTTTTTTCTGGTTAATTTACTATAAAAAACATTCTTAAAAACACCTAAATTATCACAAAAATGAGCCAAGTAAATCATTAGAAATGTAAAATAATATATTAGATATATATGTTTGCCTCTTGACGAAAATTATTAGATAAATTTTATTGAAATTTTATCGCTCGGAAGCCGTTTAAAATGAAGAGGAAATATTTGATTCAGCTCTATTAATTTTATATTAGTTATTCATATCAGTACTAAACTAGGCATTACTAAAGCGATAATGTGTATCATTATATTAGGAGTCTAATGGAAGAATAATCCTAGAACTAAAGTCATTAGTTATATGGTTATTAATTATATCGATCTAACAGAATTTCATCTTTCAAAGTCAGATCAGTAACGTAAGAAAAAGCAAAAAAAGGAAAAAAATATTGAAGACAACAAACATTTAGGTTATCATAAAATAGCTACTCTTTCATAATTCATTAAAGATTTCTTATTAATGAGATGAATCATTCCATTGAAGAGCCAGTTTGATATTTTTCAATAAAAAATATTCTACAATATTAAATTTTTGACCATGTTTATATTATTTTTAAAGGAAAAACTTTGGCCTAAAACTAGATTATGTATTATGGCAATATGTTTATGAAATTCTAATTTTTAATACTTTAGATATTAAATTTTTGGTTATTTATAAATGTAAACAAATATTGTAATTGGATATCTGTTAATAATAACTTATATTGTGCATTGTTTTGCTAATCTAATTCGGAATTTGCATATGTAACGATGGCTTTAGTTTATACAACCAAATTATATAACTACTGATTTATGTCGATGGTGCTGCCTTATTGTCAGCAAATAAGATCTCTCTACAAGGTAAAATCAATCGAATTCAAAAGCATTGCTTCCAAAATATCTCTGAATCAAGCATGATAAAGTTAAAATAACGATTTTACGAGTAGAATAAAACATTCAAAATCAGACATGTTTTTTATCATTTTTTATGTTCACCTTCAAGACAATATTCATCATTATTGAGCTATGATTTTAAGCCTTTTCACTGAAATTTAAAATATTTAATTCAACTATATTATCTACATTTTCTGTGCATCACCTGTTTGGATCTCTTTTTCCGAGATAAAATTTGATTCATTTTCATTATAAACCTTTCAAACAGGATCGTTTAGTTCCACATAAGATCCCATTTATATCCTTTATTATTAAAACAGATGTTTAACTATATTAAAAGGATAGTGCATAATCCCTGATTCCATTCTCTTCAAAGCTCTCTTTTAATTCAAAGGTTATTCATCTCAAGTCGAAATCCTCAAAATTGTATTGGTATATCACAACAGATAAGATACTTAATTCTTTTCGGATTCTCGATAAATCAACTCATTTATCCAAACTCTTGAGTGGCAATCTCTCCTAAACTCCATTTCCAATAAGGCTATTAACTACTCCAAATGGAAAGAGTTGTCTACTCTACAAAACTCAAGATTTCATCCTTTGCTTTTCGAAAATTCTTCTACAGAACTTCTTCAAATATTGAGTTTTCAATGATACTGATAAAAATATCAACAAATTTTTCATCAGACGATATCTAAAATATTATATATCCACGAAGAGTATATTTATCTCTTCTATTAACGAACTTTCTTTTGTTAACTATAAACCAACTATAAATGATTTAAATTATTATTATTATTATTATATTTTTCTTAATTTAACTTTGCCTTTCAATAATAATTTCACTCTCTTTACATTATTTTTTTGGTGATTGTCCATTTGAACTTAGATCAAATATTTGAATCGAATCTCCAAATATTGAACTGAAGACCACACTCTCTTTACATTATTTTTTTGGTGTCCATTTGAACTTAGATCAAATATTTGAATCGAATCTCCAAATATTGAACTGAAGACCCGAATTGTTCATTTATTTTTTGCTTATATTAAAATTTTTGTTGATTAACTGACGTTGAACTTTACATGATTTGGTTTTTTTTTTTTTAGGTTTTGAAATATTTTTATTGATTTGAAGTTAAATATCATCGTCATTTTCTTCGAGAAAATTGTGTTGAACCAGGAGCAAATTATGATCTGAATCGAAATAAAATTTGAAATATTTTATTCTGGGTATCAAAAAAAAATATTTTTGTACTGAAAAATAGTTTGGATTTTTTGTCAATTGGATTATTTTTGTATATATATATGTTCATGAATCATGTAGAAAGCATAAAGTTATATTGATAACTTCATTTGCATAGCTTTATCGATAAAAATATGTTATACTGGAAAAAATTTTTATGGTTTTCTTGTAAGATTTATGAATATTTATCACTGAATATTTCATAAATATACCGAAAAGAATATTAGATATTTAGTAGTATTTTTTTTTTTTTTTTTTTTTTTTTTTTTTTTTTTTTTTTGTTTTTTTTTTTTTTTTTTTTTTTTTTTTGCAAAATGTATTCTATTCAATAAACTTTTAAAGGACCATTTGAAATTCCTGTCAATCCTTCTACACATACGGAATTGAAGTCAATTTGCTTTCTGTACGACTGGTTCAAATTTTTGATAAATGATGTAATATATATATTTACTAATCCTATCAACTTTTCCTTAGAAATTCCCATATGTATGGAAATATCTGTAAACTTAATAATATGACAAGGATAGTCAATCTTATGTGATCATAGTAATGTTTATCAGAATTCAATAGATTCTATTACTAATCTTTATAGCTGAAAAAATATTTTGAATAAACTTATTTTGAATTATAATAGTATCTTTATCAAATATTTATTTTTTGGGGGAATTTTTAAATTTTCATAAATTGCAATAAAATCCTAAATTTTTACTAGATCTGATTCTTTAAGAAAATGGATATTTAGCATATTTTCGTGCTGTTAATAATATTTTAATGTACAGAAAAAATATGTCAATTAATCAATGATTAACTATGCAAGAAAATTCGCATTATTGCGTAGTAATTATCATTTAAAGAAAATTTAAACGTGATGAACATATAATGCTATTTTAACTCTCATTACTTTGATGTTCAGTAATAAAATATTCAGTTTCTAAAATTTAATAAACTGAAAATGTAAACATTTTATTAAACTTTTTTTTTTTTTTTTGCTTATTTTTAATATGAAAGCGAAATTTGTTTGCAAACTTTAAAACAAAATAGCAGTATCAGGTTATTTTATAAATACTGAAGTGAAGAAGTAAGTTGTTAACTTAATAAACTTTATGGAATGACTTTTGAATAAATAACTGAATTTCAAAGAAAGAAAACTTTTGCAGATGTGGCTAAGTAAGCAAAAGATACCAAAAATACGAGTATTAAAATTTGCATATAAACTTAATTAGTTAAAGAGTACGAAATAAAAAAAAAAAATCAGAACGAAAATGTGTTAAGGATTAAAAACATTTTTATCAAATAATTAATTAAAAGAAATTTTTATTCTATAAATATTTATTGAATTACCAAACCGGATATAAAAATTTATTAAATTATTAATAATCATATATTTAAATAAAGTTATATTTTTTTCCCCTCCCACGTGGATCAGAAATTTGTAAAATTCGTCCATATGTCTGTCATATCACCAAAAAAAAAAAAAAATCGATAAATTAGAAGTTAGTTTTCACGTCGAAAAATCTGTAAAAATAATTTTTAGTTTCTACTAGAATATTTTTAGAATGGATTTTTGAAGTAATAGTTAAAAAGAAAAAAACAAATCAATAAGTTCCTAACTTAATTGAAATTTGCAATTACATAAAGTAATCTTTCATTTTCTTATCTAGATTTAAGCATTGATTATCTGAGAAAATTTAGAATGAAAATAAAAATAAAAAAGAAATAGAAAAGACATTTCGAATGAGAAAAAAGAAAAAAAAAATATTTGCTGTTTTAATTGGATAATTTGAATTAATTAAATATTTAATTAAACAAGTTTGATATTCATTATATGTACATATATATATGTGTTTGTGTGTGTGTGTGAAGTTTCTATTAAATTATATTTTTCTATCATTATAATTAAGCAATGTCAAATTACTTCATTCTTATCGATTCGAAACTCTTGTGAATTTATAAATAGTGACAAGCTAAACTGTGTTTAATAAAAAAAAAGTAGATAATATTTACGCGATTTTCATTATTGATTAAAAACAAAAAAAAAAATAAATAAACTTCATCCAAGTATTGTAATTGTTGTTGTTGTTGTTGTTGTGTCAGTTAAAATCAGTTATAATTTCGTATTACATAATAATAAAACAATAACGTCACCATGGCATTAATTATTTTATGTAGCTAAACGAATTACATATTTTTATTATTGATAGTTGATCACCTTAATCTGATAATATAACAAACATCTTATAATTTATAGCTAGTGATACAGGTAATAAAAGAGTACTAAACTTCATTCTGTATAACGAATACTTTAATTCATTTCTGTCGAGAAGTTAAAAATAAAATTTTACAAAAATTTATTTCGTCTTTTATATATATATAAAATGCAATCAATTTATTGAGAAAAAAAATTTTTAATAATAAATTATAAAAAATACACAAAAAGTTTATATATAAAGCAGAAAACATTTTATATTTATTACAATAAAATACTAAAACTTTACCTTATTTGCCAGAATTGTTCATAAATATGGTATTTCATTTTTAACTTTTTTGTTGTCTTATGGGAAAATACAAAAAATAAATCCATAATGCATTACGATAAATTGGTTATAGAAATCTTTAATCCCATTTATATTATGGACAATCCCATTTATATTAGTGGGTGGGTAAGTTCTATAATCTCTTCATCAGTATTGCAAGACCAATATGTGTTGTGACAGACAATCCCATTCTTGCTGGTGAACAAGCTAAAATTTGCACGAATGCACTCTGCTACTTAACTTCACAAAACTTCTAGCTTTGGCCACTTTTTCTTGGACAATTCTTCAATTCTTGAATTGATTAAAATAACCTCATAAATAGTAACATATTAAAATAAAAGTTCAACATGACTGCACAAAACAAAAACAGTAAAATGCAAAGCCCTTTAGCAGTCTAAAACTTTAATCAGAAACATTTTCAATGCACTTGGCATCTTCTTCAGCTGCTACTTAGTAGCATATTTATGACATACAAACAAACCAACACACAGGTATTTTTAAATATTCTGATAGTTGTTAGTAATATAATATATATTTTAATTATTTTCAAATTGCAATTATTACATTGTATGTGTGAATAAAAATTTAGAGTATAATTATATGTATACTTTTTTCTTAAAATAGAATTTTAAATCTGTTTTTACAAAATTATTAAAGTGTTTAATCAAAATATTTTTTAATTTCTTATAATTGCTTTTCAAAAATTTTAAAAAGAATAAATAAATTATAAAACTGTTGAAAATTAGCTTTTACTTACTTAGAAATTAAAAAATATTTTACCTTTTTATATTTAAGCAACACTTCGAGCTGAACCATCTTATCATGCTTTGCATTTAATTGGAGTTGGAAAAGTAAGTGTGTGATTTAAAATGTTTTGATTAATCAATGAGTAAAAATTTAAAATTATTTTATAGATAAACTTATTGGTCCAAATAACCCTAACTGGCTGAATTAATTATTTTTGAAATAACTGCCAAATTAATAATTATTAATTAATTTATAGTATGGTGCCACCATCTATTGGATTAATAATTAATTATTTAAATTTAGGCTAAGGTGGCACCATCTATTATTTTATAATTGAACTTTAATTTTATTAATTTTCCAAAATTAAAAATTTGCCTTGGCCTGGAGTTGAACCAGGAACTTCGGGTTACCATCCTGATGCCTTAACCAGTTGGACTACCAAAACATTGTCAGATTTCCAATTTCAGAAGGTATATAATTTAGAAATTATCAGATTTATGCTGATAGCAGCACTCCCAAACTGGCTAAATATAGCCACGGGCCTTCTTGGCAAATTCGGCCAGACAGACTTGGCTCAAGTCAGATAACCTATCATAATTCTACATTTGATATTTTTCTATATTTCTAGATTGTGTAATCCCTTAAGTAAATATAGAATTATGATAATTTATCTGTTTACTGTATGCAGTTTAATAAGACTATTAATGATTACTTTTAATCTATTTATCTTCTATTAATAATAAACCAATATAAGGAATATATATAATTAATAATCCAAACATTTTTAACCTGTTCATTGCCACTTTGAACTAAAGTTCGATATGGTCTAGGTTGCTTACTCTGCCACTTTGAGCTATAGTTCTTTCAAGTTGGAAGCTTTTTTCTTTTTAGGATATTTCTAAATTGTTTATACTTTACTACAATCTGATTACTGCCTCTTGTTCTTAAAACTATTTATTTTCAAATTTTAGTAAAACTTTTTTCTGATATGTTAAATCTTAATTTTTTATATTTATTATTTAATCAATAAATTCTATGAAAATGAACTTTTTAATAAATATATGCATAAAAATAAATTATTTTTCATTATACATAAATATTCACTATGGAATAGAAACTATTAAAAGAAATAAAATAAAAATTTCTTTGATAAACGGAGTTTTTTTTTATAGAGATCATATTTTTTTTATCTTTGGCATAAATAAATAAAACAAGAAACGCATAAGAAAAATTAATTTATATCCAATAAAAATAATTATATTTGAGTAATATTATTAATAAAAATCAATAATATTGCATAAAAATTGAAATAAATATAGGCTTTTAAATTTATTCAAACATCTGTTAGGCTTAACATATATCTGTTTGGCATTCTTGTATCAGCAAGTGAGTAGAGCATGGCCATGAACAGGTTAAGGCAATTCCTTATAGAACTAATTTTAAACTTTAAAATTAATAATTAAATAATTTTATGGTATATTTATTGATTGCCTACTACCAATATTTATATTACAATACAATATCATAGTAAATTTAAAGAACATAAAGCTAAAAAAAATCACATGCAAAATGGATACTGCTGATATATCAAATGATTGCCCACTGATATATATTCATATTAATTTTATTGATTACTCATAAAAATTACTGATTATATCATGTTGTAAGTAAGAGTGGTCATAAGTTGTTGATAATTTAAATTGAGGACTATTTGTATATAAATATTAAATACCTATGCACATAGTACTATAGTGCACAAATAGCAATATATTTGCATTCTGTTTTCAATTAGAATCCAATCTTTCTTTTTTTCATCATTCCTTTTTGCATATATCTTACCAGCTTCTTTCCTTCTTATCTATCATCGATTTCTTATTTATATATATAAAATGCAATGTTTGTTTGTCTGTTCTGCAAAGACTGCTGCACCATTTGATTCTTTGGGACCAAACCTAGTCTATAGATTTTCCATGACCTTGCAGATAACATAGGCTATCCAGAGTCAAGATTGCCCCAGAGGGTGTGGCATTTTGAGGTAGCAATAAAAATGATTTCATTTAAATCTTTCAAAGTGGCGTTATAATTTGAGATGACATCACAATCGAATCAATGTGATGTCATGATGATTTAACAACGAATGACATCAGAAAATGCAATTTTTATGTGACATAATGATTATGTAACAATGGAATGGCATCACTGTAATATTGATCATATCACAGTGGCTATATGATGTCATCATTATAAAGCCAACTGATTCCAAATGCTATAATAAATGAATTATATGGCAAAATGATTTTGTTCAATTTTTGTTCAAAAAATATGTGTTTTATTTTGTTCAAATTCAGGATGTCGTTACAAGATTCCATGATGTAATCATAATATAACAAATAGATGATGTGACATCACAATTCATTTAAGCACATCAATGGCATTATCTTCACATAATACTGCATTGATAAATAATCTTGCAATTTTATGCTTTAATAAATTCAGAAAGAACAAATAATTTCTATCATTTGTATTTCAGTTAAACTGATGATAATATAACATTTCAATAAACATGAGGTTTGAAATAACAGATGAAATCAATATATATAATAATTTTCCAATTAAAAAAAAATTTTCCTGGGGACAATACAGTGAGATCGGTAAAATGATCAATTTTCAGTTGGAATAGTATATAATATCACAGCATTATGAATTTTATATTACTCTTTTTCAAATCAAACAGGGAAAAACATATAGACACATAAATTTGTGAACCTTCGGAAATTATGCAGATTATAATAAAGAACAACTGAATAACTGAAAGTGCAGAAGAAATCAACATGCAAATAAAATCAAGTTTATGCTAATATACTGTATATTATTTCAAACTATACTTAAGCAATGTTGGGCACACTTTACTATTGTATCATAATTATGATAAGGATAGATAAAAAGAAGAAAAGCTATTATTATTATTAATAATAATAGTTTTTCTTCTTTTTTGTATCTTGATTACTTCTGCTGTGCTACTTTCCAGCACATTACCAACTTTTCTTTGCCACTTTTGCATCATTTTGAATAGGTCTGTTAGTTTATATCAATATTTGCTTTATATGACCTTCTAAGGCCACAGCAAAAATTTTTTTTTTGTATTTATGTTCTTTAAAGCTTTTAGAAGTGCCTCTTAATCTAATGCTCTGAGAATCTATAAGCTAAAGAAAAGTGAAGCGTTCTAGTGATTTGAAAGTCAAAGTCCAAATCTTGAATTAAATACTACTATATTTGATGATTGGTTCAGACATTGTTTTATTCTTGAGAATGAATGCTCTTGCTATTTCTAGAATCTATTTTCCTAACATGATATTAATCATAATAATGTTCATCTTTCTGCAGCCCTCCTGAATTTTGCTCCATGAATAAAAATTTTTCATGTTTCCAAATACAATTTGTTTAATTCGATCTATGAAGTAAGCAATGATCAAGATATTCAAAACCTATTTACACCTGACATTCCTTTGCCAATTTGAATGAAATCATGAAGGATGACAAAAAATCTATCAAGAAATGAGATTATAATTCCCAATTAGCTAAGAACTGTGGACCCCCCTTTTTTAAGGTAAGCCATGTATTCCTAAATTGACTCCATGGACTTCCAGGAGTCTGTGGACCATGTAAATGGGAAACATTGGTTTATACTGTTCATGCCTTAAATATATGAGAATCATGAACTGAAATTGCTTAAAAAAAGCAATGAAGAGCATATGAAAGAAACTTTTTCTTATCTTATTTACAAATGTTTAGAATTCAGAAGCTATTATAGAAGTCAGTCTTATAGCCCAGGCAACAGAAGAAGAAGTATGAAACAGAACTTGATTTGGAATTTGATACTGAAAATTCTCATTATTAGGAACTCATGTTTGACAATCTTGTGAAATTCAGAATTAAAGTACAGAGTGGTCCAAAATTATTGAGCGCATTTCATATTTGAAAAAAAAAAGAACAAAATGAGATACGTGCATGTTTATTGTTTTCTTGGAAAGACAATTTAAAACAGTTTTACAGAACAAAATTTTAAACATTAAATTACTTCAACATGAGCTCCATTTGTGGCACACAAAATATCCAGCTGATATTCAATTTCATGCCAAGTGTTTTGCAGCATTTCAGCAGGTATTCCTCCAATGACCTTCAGTGATTCGTCGTTTTAGGTGATCGATATCCAAAACTGGAGTTGCATACACTTGGTCCTTAACATACTCCCAAAAGAAAAAGTCAAGGGGTGTAATGTCGGGGGATCTTGGTGGCCATAGTATTGGCCCACCACGACCGATCCAACGATCAGGAAATGTTTTGTCCAGCTCCGTTCGAACTATGGAACCCCAGTGTGGTGGAGTGCCGTCTTGTTGAAAGATAACTCGAGTTTGGCGGCGTTCAAATTGAGGAAAAGCATAGCACTGTAGCATGTCCAGATATGTAATGCTTGTCACTGTCTGTTCGATGAAGAAAAATGGTTCGAAGATTTCATCTGCAGCCAATGCGCACCAAACATTCACTTTTGGGCTACTGTGTGCTTTTTCTCTCACTGCCTGAGAAGGTTCAGTTCCCCAGATCCGATAGTTATGACAGTTCACATAACCAGAAACATGGAAAGTTGCTTCATCGGAGAAGATGACGTTTTCTAAGTAAGAGTTGTCTTTGTCGATTTTGTTAAGAATATGCCTGGCGAAATAGAAACGTTTAGGTTTGTCGTTTGGTTTCAATTCCTGCAATAATTGCACGTTATATGGATGAAGTTTGAGACGTTTATGCAAAATTTTCATAACAGTTGTTCTCGGTATCTCACTGCCTGAGAAGGTTCAGTTCCCCAGATCCGATAGTTATGACAGTTCACATAACCAGAAACATGGAAAGTTGCTTCATCGGAGAAGATGACATTTTCTAAGTAAGAGTTGTCTTTGTCGATTTTGTTAAGAATATGCCTGGCGAAATAGAAACGTTTAGGTTTGTCGTTTGGTTTCAATTCCTGCAATAATTGCACTTTATATGGATGAAGTTTGAGACGTTTATGCAAAATTTTCATAACAGTTGTTCTCGGTATTCCGAGCTGCAAACTGGCACGATGAGTTGATGTACTCGGTTTTCTCATAAAAGCTTCCCACACGCGATCAACATCCTCGGTCAAGGTCGATGGCCTACCAGTGCCTTTCCTATGTTCCACATTTCCGTGTCCTTAAATTGTTGGTACCAACGTTTAATAGAGTCCTTACTTGGAGGATGATAATTTGAGTATTCCAAATGAAAACGTCTCTGAACAGTTACAATGGATTTGCTTTCATGGAACCACAAAATGCACATTGCTTTTTCCTGTACGGTAGCCATTTGCAGACTGATGCAATTAGTAAATTTTTCTTGTGAAATGTCGCGCCATCTACCGGCTTATGTGGAAGTTATTTAATGTTTAAAATTTTGTTGTGTAAAACTGTTTTACATTGTCTTTCGAAGAAAACAATAAACATGTACATACCTTATTTTGTTTTTTTTTTTAAACACGAAATGCGCTCAATAATTTTGGACCACCCTGTACTTTTGATGAGGTTTAGAACCTTGAATCTAAGAAGAAGGCCATGATAGTTTAAAATCTAATTGAAAGACTGACTCATTTAAGTTAGCATTAAAATTCCTGAAGGCATTTATTTAAATAACCAGAGAACTAGTAACAACTAGATAAGAAATAAAAAAGAATGCTTGCTCTAAGGAGATTCTGAGGAAAAATCTTTCTCTTGTCAGACTTCAAAGTTTGATTTTGTCAAGTAATCTTCAAAGACTTGGCCATTACCCCCTGTATCATTGGGATTAAAAATGATCTGGATTAAAATGCACTGATTATTCAATGGGTAATTACCTTTATGGATAATTGGCTGATTAATTGATAATGAACTATCTAGCTAATTAATCAGTTTTTATTAATTGGCCATTACATGATAAATCTGAGTTATTGATCATCAGCTATCATCTTTGAAAGAAAATTATCAGCTAATTTTGACATATTGAAATAAATTAACATTCATCTTACAAAGCAGGATCCCTTTAGAATAAGATAACATTTTCAGTATCTGGCTATCGTTATGGCAACCAGAAAATGGTTGCCATAATGACAGCCTACCAGCTTGAAAATGTTATCTTAATATGATTTCAATGCCATTATGGCTTCTTGTCTAATTTTATTTTTTAAAATAAAAAATACAGTTTAAAAATAAATGCAACTTAAAACTACTTTAAATTACTTAAAGTAGTTTTAAGTTGCATTTATTTTAGCAAAAGTTAAGGTAAAGTAGCAAATATAAATAATGGACACTTATTAAAATTAAATTTAAATTTTATAAACTGCACAGTTAAGAATATAAAAATAGTTGCTTTTTATCACAACAAAATGAAAGACAAATCAAATTTGAAACTAATTTTATAATGATTAATCAAAACTTAATACTCAAACTGTAATACAAAAACACCAGTTTCCCTATTTACAGGACTTAACCTATTTCTTGCAGATTTATAGAAATTACATACTTCTAAACTTTTTGCTTTCGTTTAATGAAACTGTGGTGCACTTAAATATTTCAAAGCCAGTTTTAATCAATGCAAGTAGGTGTGTTATGTAATTTTTCCATCATAGCAATTGGATTATCTTGACAGTTATTTATATTCTTGGAATAGAAATTTGTTTTTTATAGGTCATTAAAGAATAGTGTTTTTTTCTGTTTCAATTAATAGAATATTGAATTTATTGATAATATCATCAATAAGTTTTAAATTCTTATTAATAAACTTTAAAATATGATTAATTGGCCAATTTGCTTATCAGTACAACTCTAATCCAGATGATCTGATTACATTTCAAAGTGAAGTGCCTTCTCTTCCTGAAATTATCATTTTTTTTTTTTTGTCAGATTTCACTTTCATGTAATTTTTTTTATACATACAGAATAAATATATATTCTTCTCTTGGTCAAAATCACTCGCCTTATTTTAATATTTGATTTTTGTTTTGAATAATATTGCCAGTCTCAGAACTAATTACAATAGAGTATAACTTTGGGAGGTGATTGCATGGATAAAAATTAACTATATAAATTTAATACAATATTTAATTTATGATCGATTCCAACACTTATAATTAAAATTTAATAAAATTTTTAAAATAGTGATTACAATTATTGAAATTTTTATGTAAATATTTAATTATTTTTTACATATTGAATACAGACAGGATCCATTATCAGTGTTGGTGCTTTAAATATTCCAGGAATCATTTCTGAGTAAGTATATTTACATCTATTATATAATAAAATTTTACATTAATACATTTAAAATAGTTAGATAATACTGCTTTCTATTCTCCATTAAACTTTATCCAAAGTTTAAAATCTAAAAAATAATTTTTATATTTATGAAAATAGTATCTATATTTAGAAATAAGTTCAACAGCTAAAGAAAAATGAAATTTTCATCTCATTGATATAATAAAGGAAAAAATTTATAGCATTAAAATGAGGCCATTGATAATATCTTATAATGTATATCTCTAATATAATCAGTGGTGGATTTAGCACTTGAGAGGCCCTAGGCGCAATTCAATTTTGAGGCCCCTCTCTAAATATTTTTGCTGCCCCTACACCAGGGTGGGCAAACTTTTGGGAGAAAGGGCCATATTGCATCAATGGAATATAACCTAGGGCTGCACTTTCCAGAGATCCCTGTCCTTCACCATCTGACTCCCCTCCACAGGTGTGGGTGTAGCCCGTGGTTGGGAGTGATCCTACCCTTTAGTAATTTATCTGATTGGAAAGGGGCGTAAAACAAAAAAAATACCAAAAATCCCACCTTCATCTAATAACTATCTGAGGTGATAAAATTCTCTTAGAAAATTATGTACCCAAAATAGAAAATCCTAAGGGGTGCATTTGTTGACTAAGATATTATAAAAGGGTGACATATTAAAATTAAAGACAATTTTTTTTGTAGATCAGCTTTCATTGGCCATTATATTAATCATGGGTTTGAATAATGGCAGCGGTCCGAAAAAAGTGAAAAACCATTTTCAGAGAAGCTCCGCAGAGTCGAAATTATTTTAAATTATACATTAAAATTATAATTTAATCATTTTAAATTTGAAACAATAATTAAAAATATCTGATCAGGAAATTTCACAAATGTTATATATAACACCATGAAATTACGAAAGGTATTGAGTTGATTTAGTGACAAAACACGTGAAATTACGAAAACTATTGAGTTGATTGACTGATAAAATGATTTTATTTGATTTTGAATGTAAGGTATTGAGTTGATTGACTGACAAAGCGATTTTATCTGATTTTGAATGCTGTATTGAGATGATTGACTGACAAAGTGATTTTATTTGATTCTGAATGTCCACCGTGAAATTACGAAAGGTATTGAGTTGACTGACTGACAAAACGATTTTATTTGATTTTGAATGTATTTTGCAACCGATTTCTTATGCAATGGGTTAATCAAATTATTTTTATGCAATGACGTTTATTCTGGTTAATGGTTAATCAAATCTATTTTTTGTAAGAAATATGCATTGTAATGACATCTACAGTTTACCATATGAATTATTATTATTTTTCTATAAATTATATAAACTATATTGTTAAGATATGGAACAAATTTGATATGTTTTTATATTCATTTTATTTATCGATAAAATTTTTGGCATTATAGCTATAGGTTAAAGGTCCGCAGTTTGCATATCCCTGATCTATACAATGATTAAATTCAAAGCTGCATTAAGTAGTTCCGAGGGCCGCATTTTGCCCACCCCTGCCCTACACCCTACATTGTGCATTCTATGCACACATTTTTTACTCTGGTAGACGCTGTACAGGTGGTCCAAAAAATGTTCAGACATAGGGAAATAACATTGAAAATTAACTGGTGTAAAATTACAATTGCCTGGCTGTATTTAAAGGATTGATGATGTTCAGATTGTATTAATTATGAAAATTAAAACTTATTGGTACAAGAATTATTAAGTTTCAATAGGTAAAAATGTTAAAAACCAAAAATATCTAATAATCCACGGATATAAAAAACTTTTTGTAAATTATTATAATAGTTTTCACTATTTTTTGGTAAATAATGGAGGACATTTTGGACATTTGTTACAATTAATTCCATTCTAAGTATTCGATTTCATCTTTTGGGTTTTTTGGGAATGCACTCACTGATTGATAATATTCCAGTCATCAAAGACAAATTTTCATCAAAAGCTCTCACAAAAAAATTATACCTATTTCATGTTAGGACGAAAATTTCGTTGCTTGATCTGCGGAATCTAATTAATATTACTATTGGGGAACTTGCAGATTGACTAAATAAATGTTTTAAGTTATTACGAGTTAAACCCTGATAAAACGCCACCATCTGTTTGGGGACGATTTTGGTGGCTAATCAGAGTTGGCTGTTTATCAAAAATGTGTGATATAAAAATGAACTGAACTCCAAATTTATTAAACTTAATAAAATACAATACATTTATATTTATCATTCAAACATAACATTTCTAAAAAAAACTGTATAATTTACATCAACTAATGGTTGGCACATTTCAAATAACAGAAGAGCCTTTGGTGAGCATTGCGGCATGGTGAAACATTTTTTTTTTTGTCAACAGATGACGCCAAACTCCATTCTGGAAGAATACTATATGGCAGGGCGAAACAAGCCCTTCCACAAGTTGCCCATCCCTGCGGAGGGTCAGCCGAAATGTGAAGGACGCCCTCTCGAAGTGGGGCCCACCTTGACGTGGTGAGAGGGCTTACCGGCTGTCACTATGCTCGTATCTGTTTTGCAGCTGGGCCGATACTTTCATAGTGACAGGGATTGACTAACTGGCTCCTAGTGTATGGTGGCATCCGACGAAAGTCGCCTCCACACTATGTCTGGCTTGAGCGGGGGTTGGTGTGGTAGACCGTTAAAAAAAATATTTTTTAGGAGCGCAAAAGGTTAAGTATATGTTTTATATATTCTTAATATATTCATATTAAGAAAACTTATCAATACAAAATTAAAATTCTGAGCATTTAAATAGTAATCTCATTTATGTTTTAAACATGTTGTTTCCTAAAAAATTTTTCATTAATAAGTAGATTAATATTATTTCTGTAATTTTAGCAATTAAAATTATATTTTATTATATATTTCTCATATCTAATTTTTATGATAAAATAATTTTAAGTCCCAATATTATAGTTTTTCTTCGTTACAATTAGAGTAATACTGCATATATTATTTATATTGAAAAGATCTCTTCTATAAATCATAACAATATAATTTTAATAAATATTGTAAGTTTTCTTTTATAAAATATGGGATTTTTCTAGAAAACTATATAACAGTAAATTCTATATACAGAATAAATTGTTATTTTATACAGTATATGTATAAAGTAAAATAGTAAGTGAAACAGTGTGATTTAATTATTGCACAAAAATTAACTCGTACTAATCAGTAGTTATGTTCAATATTTTACAAAAAAATTAACAATTTGTATAAAGTAAAATAGTAAGTGAAATAGTGTGATTTAATTATTGTACAAAAATTAACTCGTACTAATCAGTAGTTATGTTCAATATTTTACAAAAAAAATTAACAATGAAACTAAAACTCTGAGATTAATGATAACCTGATGATTCCCCTAAAAAATATGCAACAATGTTGAGTCAACAGTTTGTACATAAACGATGACAATATACCTTAGTTGCAAGTACAATATTATGAGTTAGTAATAAAATTTATATTAATTAATTAATTTTTATTTCTTACATAGTTATTAATATATTATTAACAATCAGTATGTAAGTATTTAAATATTTTTATAGTGTTGATTAATGCACATATATATATATATTCATTAATCATTAATTTTATTAATTATAAATAAAATATACTTTTAGTATATTTAAGAAGAAAAGAGATGATTATATAAAATATTTAAATGAAGTATATAGAAAAAATTTAGATAAAGTAAGTATATTGCTTTCAAAATTAGAACTAATTATTTTAACTTAATTATTGAATATATAAATAAAATAAATTTTAATTTTTTTTTTCTTAGTTTAATATTTATAAATTGATTACAAATAAAACAGTAATAATTTAATTTTTTTTAATAATATGCTTTCAACTAAATAATGATTTCAGATATTATTGAAATTACTATAGCTTTTTGACAATTCCTGTTTTTATCAATATTCTTTAAAATTTTCATAGCTCACATAATAATAAATAATTTTATTACTATTTAAAACATTTTCAGCATAAGTTTGAGCTCTCATCAGTATACAAATTCTTATACATGAATATTTTAGAACATAATAAATAAAGAATGCAGTTTAGTCTAAATTATTTTAGAATAGGTTTTCTTTATTTAAAAGTTTTTTAAAAATTTATAAATTCATTTTTTAAAATGCATAGTTTACTAGATTTATATTATTTTAGCTGAAATAACATTAGAATAATTTTAAAACACAATGCTACATATGGTTTATAGATAACAACAATTTTTCATATGTTATTCTTTGCACACCAGCTCCATGACAAGGGAAGATTCTCTGGGTCGTTATTATTGATTACATCTATTTTATCTCTTCTTTTTTTATTTTGATGGCTTCTACAATATTGCACCTATGTTGTACGTCATAGGTCTTATTATATTGGTATTATCCCAATAAATGAAGAGGTCATTTTCGTACACTTTAATAGCCAAGGCAGTAGTTAATTTACCATTTCTTATATCTTCTTTATTTTCTTCAATTCTAGTGTTAAGGCATCTCTTTATTCTGCCTATATACTGCTTAGTAGTTTGTAAGGTATTGTTATACATTTGTATCACATATACTCCTGTTTAATTGTTCTTGAAAGATCAAATCATTATTTAGTTTTTATGCATTTCTATTTTATTACAGTTACAATACATTATTAAATGTGTATATTGAATTGACAATTATTATCGATTAAAATTTTATACTATAATCCTTAATATATTATTTAGTCATTAAAACATTTCTATTTATTCCATTTATTTTATCAGTATTTTTTGCATTGTTAAAATTTATTTAATTATATATCTATATATTTTTATGATTAAACTGAGATTTAATATTTTTGTTGTAAAAATATTTGTTAATTACCAATAACTGTTTTATTTAGAGTAATGTTATCAGAATAACTGGTAAAGCAAAATTTGTGGATAAAAGTATTGTAGAAGTAAATGGAAAACAATATTTTGGAAAGCACATCCTAATTGCAACAGGTGGATATCCTGCAGTTCCTTCTATACCAGGTAAATAAAAAACAGTTTTGAAATATGTAAAATTATGTCATCAACTCATTAGCAAATTTATTATTTTTATAAGATTATAAATGTAAATACTAGGTGCTGAATTTGGTATAACAAGTGATGGATTTTTTGAGTTGGAGGATATTCCCAAGTATAAAAATATTTTGATTAAAATTTAAATAATTTTATATATTTTTTTAATGTATTTAAATTTTCTAGAAAGGTTGTTATTGCTGGTGCTGGATACATTGCTGTTGAATTGGCAGGAATATTAAATTCTTTAGGATCAAAAGTATTTCTTGTAATTAGAGGAGATAAGGTTTATTTATTTTTTAATTAGAAATTATATTGTAAATTAGAATCCACATTTTTATTTTGGGATTATTTTCACTTCTAGGTACTTCGTACTTTTGACTCAACTATCAGTACTGCCATAACTGAAGAAATTGAAGCTAGTGGAATTAATATTGTCAAGAGAGAAACAGTAAGTTCTTGTAATAAAATATCCAATCAAAAACATCTAATATGTAAAAAAAATAAATAAACCAAATACAGGAATAAGAAACTTAGAATATTTATTACAATTTACTTATGCCTATTTTTGATGTTACTCTTATTTTCTTAAATTATTAACAAAGTAGCTCATTTAAATTATAACAAATATTCTAATTTATATGATTTTTGTACAAATAAGCTTGACTTACTTGTACATATTAGATGTTTTTTGATTGGATATCATTAATTTTTAGATGAAAATCATTTTTCTGAAAGAGATATTCAAACATTTTAATATAACATTAAATACTCTATTTTTAATTTGATTGAATTAAATTTTTGGAACATTAAGTAAACTAATAAACATACATATGGCATATTTGATTAAAATTGGTTGACTGATATTTGTAGAAGGATGAATGCAATGAAAGGACCTCCTACTCTTCATTTTAGCTATTCAGCTGCATTTTCCAGAAACCTAAATAACATATGGAAAATTTATATTCCAAATATTTTTTAGTCAATGGTTAACAAATGAGATAAACAAATTCAGTACTTCAACAATCAAAGAATTTATGCAAAATAAATAGAATTTAAAATTTCCAGAATATTAACTGGAAATTGCAAGTTTCAAAATCTAAAATATGTTCTTTACTATTAATATATATATTTATTTCATAATTTTAGTTGACTAATGTTGAAAAAAATGAAGATCAAAATTTAACTATTACTTTATCTTCAACAAATATAATTTCAAATGTGAACTGTTTATTGTGGGCAATTGGACGCAAACCAAACTCTGATTTGGACTTGGATAAAGTTGTGAGTAAATTAACTAAAATTTTATAATTTGTTTCACTTAAATAATTTGTTTAGTTTTTTAAATGTTATAGATCGGAAGAGCGGTTATTTATTTAAAATATTTGATATTTTATAAATACAGTATAAAACAATATAAAAATAAATTTTCCAATAACAACAAATTTTAAATTTATGAATTTTTCAATTTTTAAAGGGTATTGAAAAGGATAAAATGGATTTTATTAAGGTTGATGAATATCAAAATACATCTTGTGCAGATGTTTATGCTTTAGGTGATGTTTGTGGTAAATGGCTTTTAACACCAGGTAAGATTCTATAAATTTTTGTATGCAGTATTATCCAAATTAAATTCAATTTTGAAAGAGGCAATATTTGAAATATATACTTATGAAAAAAAATAATCTTACTGATTACTGATGAGAGATAAGTTGACAGATTAATTACTATTGATTCAAAAATGACAAAATAATTTAGTATTTTCCACCAAACACCTCAATAAATATATACTTAACTTTAATCCCAATATATCTGCACCCAAAAGAAATTAACCTAAATTTATTAATGAAGTTTTCATTGTATATCAAGATTTAAGCATCAAATTGGTTTTTCAGTTGTGCAAATATCTACAGTTCAATAAGTCTTTTACTGGAGATATATTTGGTAACAATGTTATTTAGGAAACACATTTGAATTGGGTCTTGTTTTCTATCCAGCTTTATTTCTGCATTGTGTTGCAGAAAAAACAGTGCAGTGAATGTGGCATTTCCTTAAGTACATGCTATACTGAACTAAATTTTTAAATTTAAGAAATATTTTTGTTCATATCAATGTTTTAAGCAAGGTTGCAGAGTTGGAGTTGGGGAGTCAGAGGTTTTTGGGTGGAGTCAGAATTTTAAACTGCCCAGAGTCAGAGTCGGACCTTACAAATTTTAGGGAGTTGGAATTGGATTTTTTTTTAAAAGGTGGAGTCTGAGTTGGATCATTTGCCATCCGCTTCTGCAACCTGGGTTGCAGAGTCAGAAGTTTTTGGGTGGAGTCAGAGTCAGATTTTTAAACTGCCTGGAGTCGGAATCGGACCTTACAAATTTTAGGGAGTTGAAATCAGAGTCGGATCATTTGCCATCCTACTCTGCAAACTTGGTTTTAACTATTGAAATTTAGGTAGTTTATACATGGATCTCAATTTTTTGTTTTTCTTAGTGACTAAATTAGAAGATTGGCTTCTATACAAGTATATGTAGTATTTATTTGCATTATTTTCCTTCTCCATTAGTTTGAATCCTGAAGCAATATGATTTAATATTGTGAATTTTATTGTTTAAAATATAATTCTGAATACAATTTGAGTTAAAAGTAAGGATCACCTTGCATTGCATTTGAAATAATTATTAGCATTTTTGGTAGAAAATTTGCTATTCTAATTATAGTCTAATAATATATTAAATGATATGTAAATTTAATACAGTGAATTGGACAAAACATACTGGACCATTTAGTTTTTTCACCTATTATAATATTCAGTTTTAATACTTTGAGATTAAATCATTTGTTTTAAATTTTTGCAAAAATATTGATTTTTCCATCAACAATAATGATAGTTTTTATATAAATACCCAGCATTAAAGTTTGACTCTTAGATTAAAAAAATTTTAACCACTAAAATAATGTAATCAATCACAAAATTCATGATGATAGAAATATAAAATACTACAGTAATCTGTGGTGGAGATCAATACATTTGACTTTTGCAATTTCTGATAATTCTAGTTATTCATTCATTCTAGGATAGTGGATTTGTTGTTATTATTTCAAGTAATTTTTATTTATATAATAGATTCTTATTCAGTTGTAAAATTTCATCACAATTTTAAATTACAAATTTCATAGTAAAAAAAATTTTTGCATTTTCCTAGTTATTTGAGTGCACTGATGAAATCAAAGTGTGAAAGTTATGTAAGTAAATAATATTAAAGATATGAAAGTCATAAAGGAGCTCTAGTAGAATTTATGAATTCTTAACCTCTTGCATGTCATTGGCAATATCTGATTCCCATGGCAGAGAAAACAATAGAATTTTAAATTGCAATTTTGCAACTCCTAATTGGTTTATTGCAAGTGTGTGTAGGGTTTTTAAAAAAGGACCATAATGGATTTCTGATGGTTTCTAAATGTTTTCTGGCTAAACTTTATTTTAAATTTTTAAGAAAATTTGTTTTTTTCTCCCCTTCTTTATCTATATTCTAGATCAGTGGTGTGCAAACTGTGGGTAGCGACCCCTCAAGGGGTCACAGAAAAATTGTTGGAGGGTCATAAAAATTTTGAGAAATCCTCATGTTGGATAATAAATTTTTAATTTGAAAGAACTGAAAAAATAATTTAAAAAATACATGAAAATCACTCCACTCATTATTGTGTGTCTGTTCACTTTTAGGTTTAAATACCACATTATCAATTTTATTTTATTTAAGAATTTGTTTTTTTAATGTATTATAATTTTTTTTAATATCATATTTTCAGAAATTTTATATCAAATCATATGGACTTGTATACGGTAAAACGACTTTTATTACTACTATCCTTATATGCTTATAAGAGGATGGTAACAACAGATAATGGAGATAATGGGTCATGTAAAATTTCATTCTGAGTATGGGAGTTGCAAGTGTAAAAAGTTTCTGCACCACTATTCTAGATTACTGTGTTTATTTCAACATATGAAATCAGAAAAAATAAACTTTATTTTAACAAAAAATTTGGTAATTTTTTATAGTAGGGATTAAAAAATATTAAAAATAATTGTTATTTTTAATAAAATTAAGCAAAGTTTTCATATTAATAAGAAATAAATTGCCTGATTATTTTACTTCATTTTCATTGTATTTTTGTAAAAAAATGAGGAAATATGACATTAAAAGCGTGTAGCACTTTTATTATCATTAATCCTACAACACTCTGAATAGTGTAATTATTGGGAGTCCAATTAGAGCAAAGTAAAGAATATCATAGCATTTTGTATGAAACTTTTTGCTTACATTATATTTTTTTTTCCTTAATTTCAGTAATGATTATAATAATGACAATATCTCAAATTATTACATAATTTGACTATTTGTATAATCTTAATATTCATTAATCAAAATTTACATATTAATTGGCTTTTAAAGTATGGTCTGATTTTCATTTATGGGTTTGTTTTATTCAGAAGACCTGCTGCTGTCCAAAGATTTCATTAGATGGCTAAATCTTCATATAAGTGTTTTTGGCAATCTCATATATGGAATAAAAACTTCTGAAAAAATTTCTTATTGTTAGAGTGAATAAAAATATAATAATCTAAAAATTTCAAGAGATTTTGATGAAAATTTTTATTTTTTGCATATTTGGCAGAACACAAAAAAATTAACATATTCTGATGTGACAAATTAGTTTGAATAGTTCATATTCAAACTAACTTACAAGTTCTATTCAAACAAATACTTTAAGCTCAGTTAGCTATTCAACTAATGTTTCCAAAAAAATGATATTGATCTAAAGTTCATTGGCTGTCAATTAAAATTAGTTTAGAAAAAGAAAAATTTTAGTTAATGCTTATAACTGCTTAGGATTCTTTTTTTTAATTTTCTTAGCAATACAAAAGTTCATTTTTTTTTTTTTGCTTAAGACTTGACAGATGTACAGTCAAACCCTGATAAGATGCCCCCTGTTAAGTTGCCACCCTCGCTGACTGCCAAGAAATTTGGTGGAATGGATCTTCCCTATATTAATGGAATAGGCAAATCCCGATAAGAAGCCATCCGCCAGTAGAAATGTCTAAACAAATATTACTTTTGGTATTGTATTTGTCCTCGTTAATCCACCAAAGGAATGTAAGATGACTTACATCCCAAAGTTCATCAGTACTGTATATACAGTATTAAAAGCTCTCTGGATTTATTTGTAACTAGCAGGTGGGAGAAATGGAGTTGTTAACAGTTAATCATGTGTCTTTTTAAGCCTTGTTACACCAAGGCTATAAAAAATTTAAGATAGATGGTTTCCATCGTTTATTGCGTACTGAGCAAATAAGGATACTGTACAGCAGGGATGTCAAACTAGTGGCCTGCAGGCTACATGCGGCCCTCAATGTGGTTTTTTTTGTGGCCCCCAACGCTCTCAACTAAAATGAAAATGAGAATGAGAACAATATATTATGAGATAATAGGAAGTAACTCTCACTTCGTAGCTAATGTGGTTTTTTTTGTGGCCCCCAACGCTCTCAACTAAAATGAGAATGAGAACAATATATTATGAGATAATAGGAAGTAACTCTCACTTCGTAGCTATGTCATATATTATTATACACTAATTTGATTTTAATGACCAATTGAAAAAGACTTGTTTTAAATGAACATGTTTTTTTCGATTGACCTTATCGACGTATACATACAGATGTCACAAACTTAAGTGCTTTCCTGTAAGGACTACATCATTTTGTGTGAAATTTCTTACCAGAAAAAAAAAAGCCATAAATAAGAACCTCTATTTTTTTGGATAGACAAATACAATAATCAAGTTCCAAACAATACCTCTTTGAAGGATGTGCTAATAAGCTTGTTAAAGATTTATTTGTTGAGTTATTAACTTATTTAAAAAAATGTAAATAGTTATGGATACTTCAATTTATGAAATTTTAATGGAAAACTTTTGTTTTTGTACAGTAAATGTGACTTTTAATGCTTAATAGAAAATTAAAGATTGATAGTGAGGAATTAAATTAAAACCATGTATAATTACACAATCACAAAAATATACAATTGCTTTTAATCAAATGAACATATGTTATTAATTATCCTATCTATATTTCTGAATAATAACTTACTCTAAAATGTAATTTTAATAAAATTTTGTAAGATTGCCACAGGTCACATCATATTTAATCTCATTAAATGGCCCTTGAATTAAAATGAGTTTGACATGCCTGCTGTACAGTAAGCTGTGTACATTGTGTTTTACAGAAAATTCAAAGTAGAGGATCAGAACAGCAGATGGACATGTTCTCTATATAGTACTCTATAGTATAAACTATACAGTTTTTTAGAAATGTTATATTTAGTATCCAAACTTTAAATGTACTGTATTTTATTAAATTTAATAAATTCGAAGTTCATATTTATTTCTATACTACACGTTTTCGATAAACCATCAATCCCGATTAGTCGCCAAAATCGTCCCCAAATGGATAGTGGCATCTTATCGGGGTTTGACTATAGTTACTTATTTACTAGTGATGAATCAAAACTGTGTGACCAACTAGTTTAACACAAAGATATTGATCAAGTTTATTAGCGCCTTATTAAATTTTTCTTTTTCATATTTTAGGTTTAAGTTAGAATCATTATTAGATAAAGAAAAATTGAAAACTTAATTTACAAGGGTTAAAAATTAGAAAATACAATAATTTTAATAATCCAATAAAGTTTCGAAAGATTTTTTAGCAGTAAAAATTCAATCAAAGGCTACTATAAATTACACACATACATTTGCCAATGTGTTTCAGATTGCTTTTAGTAATTTCAAATGGCACAAAGATTATTTATATATATTTGAATTTGCAGGAATTTAATTTGGATTATTTTTATATTTACTGTATGCTGTAAAAACTAATGTATTTTTGAATCTTAGTTGCAATAGCAGCTGGGAGGCTTTTAGCTCATCGTCTGTTTGATGATAAACCTGATCTAAAATTGGATTATGTTAACATACCCAGTGTAGTTTTCAGTCATCCACCAATTGGGACAGTTGGACTTACAGAAGGTAAAAATAAATAGCTTGCTTGCTTGCTTAAATAATTTCCTCAATGATAAATTGTTTGTTTTAAATAGAACAGGCTGTTTCTACCTATAGAAGAGAGAATTTAAAAATATATAGGACAGCATTCACTCCTCTATACAATGCTATGACTAAGAAGAAGCAAAAAACTATTATGAAATTAATATGCTTAGGAAAAGAGGAAAAAGTATTTATTTTGTTTTATAATATAGTAATAACTAGTAATATAAATTTTATTCACAAATTCATCTTAAATTAGGTAATTGGTTTGCATATGATTGGAATGGGTTGTGACGAAATTTTGCAGGGATTTGCAGTTGCTATAAAGATGGGAGCTTTAAAGAAACATTTTGATGATTGCGTTGCTATCCATCCAACTTCTGCCGAAGAACTTGTAACATTACGTTAATGATTTCATACACTATTAATTATGTTTAAAGCAGGTCCAGATTTTTGCAAATTATATATATAATTCTTCTGTATTATTTTTATTTTTTAGATCACAAATTATTTTTGAAATATTTTAAAAAGAAAAATGCAATATAATAGTGGAATAATATACAGAACAACTAAATTTTGTTGAAGCTTTTTTAATTTTATACATGGCACTTATCCATACCAGAAGTTTTTTTTTAACTTCTGCAGATTTGTATATTAACAATTAATAAACATGTATCCACAAGTGGTTTGTGTCAAAATGAAACTTGCAGAATATAAACTTACAATAATGATATAGCATAAAGTGCAACAATTATTTTACAATTAGTATCATGACAAACAAAGACATGTTTCATAATAAAATTATACAAAGTTAAAACAGATATGTTGATTCCATTATTTACAAATATTTAAAACATTGATACAATAAGAGAACTCTTAAAAGGGTGATGAGATGGCAAAATTTACACACAATGCCACAACAATACTAGATTCTTAAAATCAACAATTTCTGACAATGCAGAAATATTTAAATTTCAACTTTAAAAATAGTAACAAAAACATTTTCATTTGCAAAACAGATAAAATGTAATTATTGCTATACACAAGTGTAGTAGAACAACATATCTTGATTGAGATTCAGTTTATAAAATGTACAAATTAAGTAGATTTAACATGCTTAATGCAAATTATTGAAAATTTATAATTAGGAGCATCGAATGCAAAAGTTTTGATTTTAATACAGAATTTAAAATTCGGCAGAGATTATTCAACTGAAACTGATGTAAAACTTACAGATGTTACTAAATATTAAATTAAGATTCAAATACTGAAAAGTTATATTACAAAAGCAAAATTAATAGTATGCAAAATCTTTACTTGGTTTACGAAACCTAAAGAAATGCTGTCGACTACCACTAATAGAACTTGCTGCCGATGATGTACTTGAGCTACGAGAACGCATACATGGTGGAGATAACCTATGATTGCTTTCGTGGAGAATGCCAGTACTATGAGATGACTGTGGTGAATCTATAAATAAAATTAATTTTGTTAGAATTTTTGAAAAACTATTATATAAACAAGTCTAACACTGTACTATAAATTTGTAAAAATATTTGATTTCTTAATTAAATCCAAAAACATATTGTGAACTTAGATAATTTTTATAATCATCATAAAAAAATTTTCTGTACATGTTTTACATGCCATGTAAGTTTTATTCCTGTTTTAAAACTACCTATTCTGTATAAATGACTAGAATCATGATAGTAGGCTTAGTTTATTCATATTTTTTCCTCATAAAAACTGAAAATATTTTTATTCATTCATTCATTAAAACTCTCAATATTTTTAAAATAATTTCAATCACTTCATAGTAAACATCAAAAGATTTAAATTGCAATTTTAATTTTTTTAAAAATCGATACTAAATCTGATGATTAGTAATAATTTAACTATTTAGACATATTTTGTATCAAATTAATATTGTTTAATTTGATACAAAATATGTCTAAATAGTTTAAATTTTTGTAAGATGAATTTTCAAGAATAGCCATTATGAGGAACCTATTTAGTATTTTTTCAGTAAACAGATTTTATATAATGTGTTTAAAGATGTTTGACAATTTTCAATATAATTCAATGTTCTGAAAAAAATGCACTTAGTGAAAATTTTTTTCAAGATATTTATTTGTTTCTGTTTTGCTTATTAGAAGATGGTCTCTTGAGAACAGTGAAGTTATTTTTAGAATGTCATTGAAATACAAATGTGGCTATGAAAATCAGTTAAGCTAAAACTTTTTTTGTTTTTAAAAAACTTTCTAGATGAAAATCATTCATTTTCATCTTGAATATATGAAATTCATTACTCAAAGAATATTCTAACAATTTTATAAAATTCTCTCTTTTAGACAGTCTAGCTATTAAAATAATGCATAGAAAAAGTTTACATTAAACATTAAAATCAAATACACTAATACCAGAAATGAATAAAAATTCCTGATAATATCACAAAAAAAAAAAATGATAACAATAAATACTTAATTCTAGCATTTAAATTTTATAATTTCTAAATATAGAAGATATGTAGACAACCCTTTTTTGTTAGGAGATACCAATAAAATCATAGTATCATAAACAGTATTGATTGTCATATCCAGTTTGACATAGAAACTGAAAGAAATCAGAAAATTTATTTAGACATCACAATAATACATTTTTTTATTAAATCAAAAATATGTTAAGTCTTCTGCTTCACATAAGTCCACAAATTACACTTAACAGTACTAAAGATCTAATAATGCTATTTCTATTGGTTTGAATATTAAATTATAAATATGGTTATACATTCTTAATGTTGACAAATAAGTTTGTAATAGTTTATACCTATATAACAACTCTAGATATGGTTTTTCTGTTTGATGATCATCATATATAATGTTAAATAATAACGATAATGTATCAATATCATGCAATATAATTTATATAGCTAATATGATTCTTCGTTTTTTAAATTTAAAATCCCATGATATATTCAAATGTTTTAATTTATTGTTCTAAGATAGATTCTATTTGTAATAATATGATGCTGTACAGAACATGACCTATGTAAAGGATGAAAATGTTTAACTTTTAATAAAATATTTTTCTGCTCTTAAGTTCACAAATTATACTTAATATTAATGTTAATCCTTGTGATACCCTCAAGACAAAATATAATTTGAGCAATACACATTATAGTAAGTATAATATATTTTTTCGATGGAATATAAGAAGTTTTACGCAGAAAATTCACAAAGACCAGCAAAATATCAAAATTATAGACCTTAAAAGAAAAATATAAGTAAATAATTATCCCAATAAATTTTAAATAAGTTGAGAGAAAACTTCTTAAATAATTAAATTTAATGTAAAGCATAAAATATCAAAAATTATGCCAATGGTGGCTCTTTGGTACCTTCAATATGACTCTACAGAATGAAAGTTAATAAGGAGCAAATACCTATTTAATTTAAAAAATAATATATTTATAATTTGTTTATTTATTGTAAAGAGTAGTATGCATCTAAATGAAATATATAATAAATAATTTTGAAACCCATTGTTAAGATTACACGGAAAAACTAATGTGACTCATTGACCTACAAAAGAAACTGATTATGGTTTTCAAGTATTTAAGAGTCTCCTATATGGCTCTTAGTGATATGAAGCTTGGCCACTCCTGGATTATGCATTCCTGTATATTAATGAAATTTTTCATCTCTTAAAAAGTTAACTGTAAAAAATAATAATAGCAATTATTGAAGAATTAAATAACAAAAGTAAAACAATAACCTAAACCAGAGATAAACACATCAGCAATAACATTTTTGACAAAAAGGTTAATGTCTTCTTTGTACTTGTGAAGAAGCAACATATGAGCCTTTCAGAAGTCAAACTAGTTAACTCCATTTTCTCAATTTTAGTACCCAAATACATAATTAGTGCAATTATGTGCTTGGATACTAAAAGTGAGAGATTTACAGAAAGTGATTTTATCAGTTTGGCTTTTAAGGAACTCATATATTAGTGAACATCCCATAAATTAGAAAAAAAACTGAAAGAACAAAGCCACTCTGTTTATATTTTTCTTCTGTTGTAAGTGAAAACTGAATATTTAGTAATGATAATGGATAAATATATGGTTTAGCAGCTCCATAAATATTTTTTTGCACTAAATATATATTTGATTTATATTACTGAAATTATGTCATACATTTCTGCATATGTATGTTTTGATCAGTTAATTATAGATTTATATCAATGCCATTAATTTTTTTCCTGCTAAAATAAACAAATATTCTTATTAATTGGTTGCATAATTGCTCAATTAACAATTGAAAATCATCCCTGTAAAATTATTTATATATTATAATTATTTATGTATAGTTATATATATATAGGCCGACCGCAAACTAGTCGATATTGCAGCAATCCGGTCGCCTTCGACGTCGTAAAAATTGCTTCACTGGATAAAATTAAAAGCCAGCAATTTAATACAAGCCATCGTATACTTGCTGACATAACTGGTGTACCAAAATCTACCATAGTGCATCTCCCACAACAAGAAAATCAACTGGGTGAGGAGTAGGCATTACAGAAATTCCAGGAACATTCAAAAGAAAGTGTGATGGAAAGGATCCAGAAGTCGAGTGTTTCTGTATTTTCATTTTTCATTGCCAATCAATCAATTTTTTTCAATTAATTAGGAATCTGCAACAAAATGCCCTCAAAATAAAATACAGTCAATTCTGCTTAATTGGGGCAGCCACTTTTTTGGGCCAAATCTCAAAGAACGGAAACCAAACTAATAAACTAAATGTATAAATTTAAACGCTTAATTGAGACAACTTTTCGCTTAACTGGGACAGTAGCAGAAAAGGAATTTAGCAATTTTGACATATTTTAGGAATTTTTCGAAAATATCTGGCAATACTAGTGTGATGCTAATCAGTTATCTATCGTCATGCGTCTGGCAAGTATGTATCTGCTTAAGAGTCTACTGTTACTATACACTGTACCTAGTGATATTCATTTACAGTGTCGATTTTATTTAAAATTTTTAAATCTTTGCCAAGATGCCAAGAAATGATTTTACAGTTTCAAGTAAAATTGCTTCACTGGATAAAATTAAAAGCCAGCAATTTAATACAAGCCATCGTAGACTTGCTGATATAACTGGTGTACCAAAAATAAAAGACAAAAGACATTACACTTGATGCATTTTTATATCAATGGTTTTCTTTAGTTAGTGGGCGAGGCATGAATATCAGTGGTCCATTTTCTGTATTTTAGTTTAATAAAGCATTAAAATAGATACCTACTTATTTATTTACCTATGTATTACATATTTTATTTTCAAATTTATTATTAGTTCATTTAATTAGGGCAACCGCTTAATTGGGCCAAAAGGATTAATCCCAATGTGTCCTAATTAAGCGGAATCGACTGTATATATAATTATTGCTTTATGAAGCAAAATTGGCCATTTTTTGACATTTAAAATGTGAAATATTTTTTTTTGTAATGTGATTTTTTAAAATTACTTACTTATTTATTTACCTAAGTATTACATATTTTATTTTCGAATGTATTATTAGTTCGTTTAATTAGGGCAACCACTTAATTGGGCCAAAAGGATTAATCCCAACGTGTCCTAATTAAGCGGAATCGACTGTATATATAATTATTACTTTATGAAGCAAAATTGACCATTTTTTGACATTTAAAATGTGAAATATTTTTTTTTGTAATGTGATTTTTTAAAATTTTAATAAATTCCTTTTCTTTAGTATTTGCACACTACAAAATTTCACATGATCTTTTATTGATCTGATTGATTTCATTGTACACCCCAACTAGCCTACATTGTTTCCTTTCTTCCGAATTCCTTTTCTTTAGTATTTGCATACTACAAAATTTCACGATCATTTATTGATCTGATTGATTTCATTGTACACCCCAACTAGCCTACATTGTTTCCTTTCTTCCAGAAATTTCCAATTTTATTTTATGATACATGTTCATGGCCACCAGAGGGAGTTGCAACAGTTTTCTTCCTTCTAGAAATATTCATTTCCAAAGGAACCTAATTATCTTGCCAAATTTTATTCCTTGAAAATCTTAATGGAAATCATTAAAATTTCCGTTACGATTTCAAGGGTTAAAATAAGGCATAATAATTAGGTTCATTTGGATTAAAGTTCCCTTGAAGGTTTATATTATATAAAAGTTTATGCTTTAATGACTGTGCCGGTCTGTGTGTTGCCTGGTTAGCACCAATGAGGGCCTGTGGCTAGAATTAGCCCAGTCAGGAATGGATCTATCAACAAAGTCCAATGTGGTAATCAAAAAATACATTCTAAATTAACATAACTATCTGGAAAATCAATCTGCTCGTTGGCCTCAGTGGTCTAGTGGTAAGACGTTGGAACAGTAGTCCAAAAACCCTGGTTTGATCCCAGGCCAAGGCAGATTTCTTCTCCAGATTAGTTTAATAATTAATTAATAGATGGCGCTAAAATTAGTTTAAATTATTCAAATCATTAAAATTTCCGTTATGATTTCAAGGGTCCCTGGTTTGATCCCAGGCCGAGGCAGATTTTTTCTCCAGATTAGTTTAATTAATTAATTAATAGATGGCACTAAAATTAGTTTAAATTATTCAAATCATTAAAATTTCCGTTATTATTTCAAGGATTAAAATAAGGCATGATTAATAGGTTCATCTTAATGGAAATTTTAATGATTTGAATTAATTTAAACTATTTTTAATTAATAAATATTCTAATTATGAGATGGCGCTAAAAATAGTTTAAATTAATTCAAATCGTTAAAATTCCATTAAAGATTCAAGGGATTAAAACATGGCAGATTAATTAGGATTATTTGGATTAAATTCGCTTGAGGTTTTTTCATTATTTATGTCTTTGATTGTTGATTTTTTCTGCAACCTTCATGGCATGATAAGAATATAGTAATAATAGTTCCCAAAGATTTTTTCATTTTGGTTGTTTTTATTATATAACAAAACTCTACTAAATAAAGTAACTAGTAATTGATCTTTCAAAAGTTTCTGCAAGTTCTTTTATTCAATTCCCCATTTACAAATTCTCAAGTATGTTTATAAATTATATTAATTTATTACTGTTGTTTTAATTTTTAGTTATATAAGAAATTAAGTAGATCTAAAGTTATAAAATATTTATTATTAAAAAAAACAGTTTCTAAAAATTATACTGACCTCTAAGAGGCGTTTCATCATACAAAGAACCTTGTCGAGATCTGATACAAAAAGGTGTTCTTACAGGTGCTGGAGAAGGAATGTCCATCAAAACTTCTGCAGTATGTGCCCAAAGTTCTTAAAAAAAAATTAAAAATTTAGTATATTTTTTATTTCTTGTAACTAAATAAATTGTAAAATGGGTTTTTCTAGTCATTATTTGTATGTAAGAGAGAAGAAAAAGCAATTTTTAAAATTATTTTATTCTTATTTTAAGTAAAGTTAACCAGTTGTAACAAGATATATAAACTGCCTATAACACTAAGACAATAACCAATATAGAGCACTAACGGCAGTAGTGACTTCAAAACGTATTTATTTTAAAGGAACAAAGTACTTTCGGTCTATCAGCTAGACCATCAAATATGTTAATAAATACGTTTGGAAGTCACTACTGCCGTTAGTGCTCTATATTGGTTACAGTAAAGTTAACTATAACAACATTCCTATAAACTTAAGATTGATACATTAATAAACTAAATTCTTATAAGTACCATAATGCAAAAGTAATATTTATGTGATCAGGAAACAATATCAAATAGACTATAGGGCTAGTTTTCAAAGAAATAATGTTACTGACAACTCTAATATTTTTCATTTGTAAATCTTCAGCTATAACAACTCTTTGAATCATATATACTTTAGATGATACAGAATCGGATAAATATTCTCTCTCATAATATTTAAATGCATTCACTCCTTATTCAGCATCACAATTAGGCTCCTGAAAACTACAGCATTTTAAATGAAATCAAAAATATAGGCCTAGTATTATAAGTTTGGATTATTGTTCCTAAAGTGCTTTCTAGTATAAAAGGAATAATATTAGGTAATTTTTCTTATCTTAATATTACTATATATTATTTCAATAACAGGATGAAATAAAACAAAAACATGATTTTCTTACAAACTTTACTTTAAAATGTTATATGTCATGTTTAAGGGCAAAGAAAAGTATTTTCTTATAAAAGACAACTTAGAATTCACAGATAGTATACCATGATTAGTTTTCTTCAATGCTACTTCCTAATCATTTGCTGCTTACTAAGTAGTGGTGTCTATCATAAGTATCCTTTATCTATGGAGGATAGTTGGATTGTAGAGGATGAAGACTGAATTATGTTAAATTTATATAAAGAATTCATCAATGTGACATTAACTGAGGTGAATGTTAAATGAGGATTGACGAGCAGTAATCCTTGTTTATCATCATCTCAATGTCATTTCTTAGAAAAATGCCCATTAAGATTTAAAAATGTATTCAATTCATGAAGCTTTACACACAGCAGTATGACTGGTAGTATTGCATCAATTCTTCCATAATTTTGTTTTAAAGTATTTTTTTATCTATTGTAAGGGTATCAAATAATATATATTATTTTCCAAATAACTTATTAAAAAAAAATTGTAAGCAGAAATGTTTCTAAATGAGGAAATGTATTCTTTTCATGAAACAACCTTGTTAGACCAGAAAATCCATATTAGATTCATTTAATAAAAAGTATAACAAATTACTAAAAATTGACTCATAATAAATAATTTAAATAATAATAATAAAAATCCTGTTAAAATTTTGAAAACTGATAATATAATAGGTTCCTGACTTGAAGTTTCAGCTTATATGATGTCAAAAATATGCAAATGTGTAAATCCTTTTATTTTTAAATGTAATAAATATTAATTCACAGTACTTATTTTATATGTACTCAGTTTTTTCTTTTTTAATTCTCGTAACTAGTTTTTTATGGAATCAAAAGACACTTTGGTAGATCAAAAACACTTATGTTTATCATTATTTTTTGGACTTAATTGCAATTAATGCTTTAAGTGTATAATATTAATTTTACAAAATTCAAATTACTTGATTTATATTTTATATATACTGTTTGGTAATTTTAGATATATTACTGTATAGTACTCCATATGGCATTTATTCCATTTCACTCATGGAATAAAAATTATTCCATATCATGAAAATGCAAGTAAATTCATCATCAATCTCTCCACATTGAGTTTTAGGAAATTTTGGCTCAAAGTTTTTGTTATACAAGTTGAAAAAGAATAATAATTTGTTAAGGTTTAATTAAAGAAACTCAGTCCCAATTATTTATGTAAACTAAAAAATAGTTTTACATTAAGAAAAAAAAAAATAAATCGAGATTTTAAATATTTTGTGGTAATTACAGTTTTTTTGTGTGTTTGTGTGTGTGTGTGTGTGTGTGTGTGTGTGTAGAAAAGTTAATACTGATTTTAAAATAAACTTTATTGGTAATAGATATTTTTGCATGAGATTATTAATAGTTTCCCTCACTCCTTGAAAGTATGGGCATCAAATAATGTAAAGATAAAATAAGGAGATGAGCTGGCAAGTAATTAAATACATATTTTTTTCATAAAATGATTCATTTTACATTTAAATATTTTATATTAAGAAAACTTATAGTCACAGTTTATATAACAAATTGAAAAAATCTCACCATGATCTTTTGCATGCTGATGAATGTGTGCTATCCATTTAGCACACTGAAGATCAGAATCTGCAACTAGGCAATGCTCAGTCATCTTTCCACTTAAGCAGTTGATAATTTTAAAACTATTTGGGCAATTGGAGGATTTTTCTGGTACACATTTAGTTTCCTATTTAAAGAATTTTCAAAATGTATTAATTTTATTTTAAATTATGTAATCTATGAAAGCTGAAGTGATTAATTCTAAAATTCATACATCATACTATAAAGGATATTACCAATATATAACTTCATACTAAAACTTCAGGAGATCAATGATATAAAGACAGGATTTCAATATAATCAAGAATACAAAATGGAAAATATGTAAAAATAGATATGACACACATTAAATTTATGAAAATGCTGAGAATGATAGTTTTATAATTATATTGAAGCAAATAACATCACAGAAACCATACATACTAATAGTATCATAACTTATCATAAAATGCTAAGAATTAAATGAAATTTGATATTTTTTGAGTTGAGAAACATCTCAAACTTTATTCAACATGTACAAAAAAAGAAGATTATGAAAAAATATAATAAAAAGAAAATATTACAATACATATAATATAAACAAACATTTTAATATAACATTTAATAAATATCATCCTACTTAGTGTGAATTCAACTGATACAAAAAGATATGAATTCTAATAACACTATATAATCAAAAAACTCAAGCTTTCCTGAGCTTTTTTATTATCAACTTATTAAAGTTGAAAATACATTAATCATGATCAATAAAATTATAACTATAATGATTGTAATAATTTATGTATCAGTTTATACTTCCTCCCATATATCATGAAACAAAAAAAAAAATTCTTTGTGCAGCTTAAATTTTCTTGAGCTTTTCTTAAGTATCTTTTTTTGACTTTTTGAAAATATTGGAGCTGTTTCAGCATCTATCTATTGTATAATTTTGAGATATTTACTATTTAATATAATAAAATGCAAGTATTTTCTGGTCTACATAAATAATCAAGTTTCTTTTTTCTAAATTTAAATTGAATTGAATTTTGCATATGCCAAAAAATTAATTTCTTAACAAAAATTCAGAATCAAAAATTTTCAAAGCTAGATGATTGAATTATTTAAGCTTTTGTAACTTTATAGTAGACTACTATTTCATGATTGAAAGGATAAACATCATAATGGAACAATATTGCACCATGATATATGAAAAAAGCAATATACATGATAAAAATATGTAAAATAAATCAAATATTTTAATATTGTAAACTAATACTATATATCGATTATATTATTTTAATTTGTTAATTTATTTATTAACAAGTGTTAAGTAAGTATATGTAAACATTTTATGTAGTGCATTATAAAATAAAATTTACTTAAGTATATAAATAGGAAATATCTATATAAGTAATTTATAAGCAAGATTTTATTTTAATAAAAATCATGGATAATTTCAAATACAGGTAGTCCTCAACTTAAATCAGATTTGGTAAGAAGGAAGAAATATCCAAAATTTATGAATTTCTCACTACTAATGTTTACTAGGATAATATGCATTATTTTAATAAACATAACGAACACAAAACTACAAGAACCAGACAAAAAAAAAGATGCTTTCTATATATCAGACCATTAGGTCAGGGATTCAAACTTATGGAATTGCATTGACAATCACAGAATTTAATGATTACATCACTGTCATAAATACAAATAGTCATAAGTCTAGAACTACCTGTATTAATTTTTATTCATAATCTCCATAATATTATTCTTGAAATAAGCCATTCTGTTTTTGTATATTAAGTTTTTTTAAATTAGAAGAGATTATAGGAAAATATGTTTGTCATATTACATCTTCATCTAATAGGAATTTATAAAAATTACCCTGTTCACAGGAATTGAAATAATAGGTGAGGCATGTTGAGATTCTTCACATTTTGACCAAAACGACAAATGAAAATTTCTAAGGCAACACCACATTCGCCTACATCCACTCACATTTCCAATTTGCTATTTAAAAAAAAATTTCAATAGTTTAAAAATATCTTTAAAACATTAAACTATCAATATTAATTTAAATTCAAAATAAATTTTTTTACTAACTTGTATTAGACCAAGATGACCTGACATACATTCTTCTATCATACACTCTGGCTGCACAGCTAACCGACAACAAAAATGTCCAAACAGAGGTAACTGATGATGAGGATTTTCCATATTTTCCAGAATCAAATCATGAGTATGAATGTCATCACTAGAATCTGCTAACCTGAGTGTTGCATGAGCAACTAAATCAAATTTTGGACCACTATATGAAAATAAAAATTATATAAAAAATTTATATGTTAATTTAATGTAAAACATTTAAATATATTTCGTAACAAAATATATCAAATCTACACTTACATATCTAAAGAAGTGAGTTCTT
Organism: Olivierus martensii; assembly: GCA_000484575.1. Classification (NCBI taxonomy): domain Eukaryota; kingdom Metazoa; phylum Arthropoda; class Arachnida; order Scorpiones; family Buthidae; genus Olivierus; species Olivierus martensii. The sequence goes on from AYEL01086229.1 coordinate 53,686, forward strand.
CTTTCTGTAAAACAAATTAAATTTAATTACTTGAATCAAAATATTAAAAAAAAATAACTTACCAGACTTGCTGCTAATTTTCTTCCTATTGTCCTGCTTATAGAATTTGATATCTTTTTTTTAATTTTTCTTGGTGTGCTCGCAATACTAAGATCATCATGTAATACATGACTATATACTTCCAAACGAAATTCAAAATCTGGTGGAACATGATTACTAAAGAAAAAATTTTATTAAAAATTGGTATGAATTCTTTATAAAATATCACAGAAACAGTAACAAACTAGCTTACAAAACCATAATATCTTCAAATGATATATCAGTCATGCTTCGATCTACATTATTGATCATAACGGTATCATATATTTCTGTTCCAATCTTCAGAAGACAGAAAACAGCAAATCTTCTATAATCTCCTTTATTCTTAAAATGATCACTATCCTTCCATATCAAAGGCATTCTGATATCTACAAAATAATAAATTATTTTAAATAATTATCATTGAAAATTGGATTATTATTTAACAATCATCTTTTGAATTAAATGATATCTTAGTACTCATAATTGTTAAAAATTCAAATAACCCTCAATTTGTACAACTTCCTCAGCTATTGCTCCATCAGTATTAAATAAACAATTCATACAATAATTTACATAATTATCAATTATAATAATTAAATGTTAGCATGTACATATAAATAATAATAAGCAGTTGTATTAATCTTTTCAATAAATTATTTCCTATTAATTAAGTATCATGTCTAGAAACATTTAAGTTCTACTTGTCAAGCTGATATGTAAGAGATGATATTAACAAGTGAGGTTGTAATAAACTATTGTTTATATATATGTATATATATATATATATATATTTATTATATTTAAATTTTTGTTATGCATCTATATATAAAAATAAAGAGTTAAATTTATTTTTAAAATACAAATTATTTAATTGGACGTTACAAAAATCTGTTCCTTCGTTTAATATAGAAACATTAATTTCAACTTATACAATTTTAATTTACATAGTATTTTTGCAACTAATCTACCATACAAGTTGAAGATTAGGTGTATATTGTATAAATATAGGCATATCTTGCTTTATAGCACTTAAAATAAAAATTATCTACAACTAACCACAAAATAATATTTGGAAGGTTGAAGAATGGTGTCAATGGGCTGGGCCCAGACCACACCTGAAAAACTGGAAGTGTGAGGACTTCGAATTGAACATGGATCCTTCAAGGTGGTAAATGAATGCTTTATCACATGACCATCTAGCTAAATTTTTTAGGTTTAACATTATTCCACAGTTAATGAAATGATAGTATAAATATTTTTTAAGCTTTTATGTGTACTAGAAAATGATTACTCTTAAAATAATTACAATCATTTAATAATAATCTATGATTCACTGTACACCAGTGGTCTGGATCATAATTGCTGTATTAGTGAAGTATGCTTCTATCTAAAATGTTTAAAACAAGTGAAAATATAATTAATCTGCATTATTAAAGATCAGATTAGTGCTATAGTCTGATCTTTAATAATGTATTACTTGAGAAAGCAGTACACTTTTGTTATTCTGATAATTAATCTGCAAAAATACACTTAAAAACTAGTTAGTTTATAATTTTTTCTAAATTATATTAAAAAATTAAATTGTTTATTTAGCAATAATTTATCATTTTTCTATTTTAAAATTCAAAACTAAGATTCTTTACTATAGGTATGGCTAAAATTATTGTATCATTTTTCATATTTGATAAGTTATAAGGATGAAAACAGTATAGAATTATTTGAACATATGAAAAATCTAAAAACATGTCTTATTCTATTTTATAGTGAATAAATCAATAAAATAATGATTATTTTTTGAATTTTGTATACAGATGAATTAACTTGTAAAGTTAGGAACTATCTCTAACAGTTTTAAAGCAAAAACCTTAAAACATGAATTTATTTCCCAGAGATATTGATAAAATAAAAAAAATTAAAAAAAAAATAGTTTGTTTATGCTTAAACTAGGTTTTATTTATATAAAGAAATGAAAACATAGCCTTTAACACAAAACAAATTATTATTATTAAAAATTATTTGTTACATAAATTTTTAAAGGATTTTTATTCATCATCATCATTGATAAATACAAGGAATAAAAATGAAAAAATAAAATAGATGAGCATTTACATAAACTACAGAAGAAATAAGTAAATAACTTTCATTACTGAACTGTAGCTAATTATGTAATATTCTTATGAACCCATGATATTTAATTTCTGTCTACTCTGCTTTTATAACATAGAACATGACGTTTAATTAAATTTTATTGCTAGAAACCATGATAGCCAGAAGGTATGCTACTTCTACTTCCCAGTTTACCATTTTAATCTTTCCAATTTTATAACAGACTATACAGTGTTTGAAACATACATGATTTGAAATGCCATATTTATGAATGTTTAAAATTGGAAAAGAATTTATAAACCTGGAAATTTATAAATAAAAATCTACCTATATTTTTCTAAAATTACAAAATATAAAAAATAATAAAACAGAAAAAAAATATAGGCATATAAGTAAAGGCAAAGCTACAAGTAATACTATACTCATGTTGAATTTCATAATATTTTGGCAATATTAACACTTTTTCAAAGAAACACTATCAAACCAACTTAAGATTATAGAAATAGGAATAAATTTAAAATTATCCCATATTAAAAAAATCTATGCTTCAAATTATATCGAATATTGCTATATTTTTTTTTAAATAAAATCTGGATAATTTTGATATATTAATAATTAAATATATCTATTTATTAACATGAGTTTTAAAACAAACTTTGAAACGATTTTTAAGAAATTACTATTTTAAAATTTGATATTTTGTCACTATCAAAACTAATTTGGCAATAAAATTGATATTTAATTCTTAATCAAGAACATTTCACTTCTAGCTCTTACATACTATCTGTGAGACAGATTGAAAATAATTTACTAAATGCTAATGAAAGTACTTAAAAGAAAATTTCCATATTAAATTTGGAAATTATGTTACTCTGTCATTTATAATATCAAAAGAAATAAAAAATTATACATTCATATCAAACAAAATTTATATTGATTTAGAAATTATATTATACAGAAGGAAAAACTGTTATGGAATCTATTTAAAAATTACAGTAAATAAATTTTATTTATTTCCAACTTTACTATTTAACTGCTTAAACTCTTAAATAACTACAATAATTCAGCACTATCTTGCAGTAAAAACTTTTTATTTTTAAAAGCCTTTCGCTAACGTTTTCGGATTCGTCTTCTTTACAGTTTAGAATAGACATTCTAAACTGTAAAGAAGCATGTAATCTTCTATTTTAGAGTTCCATTGCGTTTTAAGATGTTGCCTGAAGATGGTGTGTAACCGAAAACGTTAGCGAAAGGCTTTTAAAAATAAAAAGTTTTTACTGCAAGATAGTGCTGAATTATTGTAGTTATTTAAGAGTTTAAGCAGTTAAATAGTAAAGTTGGAAATAAATAAAATTTATTTACTGTAATTTTTAAATAGATTCCATAACAGTTTTTCCTTCTGTATAATATAATTTCTAAATCAATATAAATTTTGTTTGATATGAATGTATAATTTTTTATTTCTTTTGATATTATAAATGACAGAGTAACATAATTTCCAAATTTAATATGGAAATTTTCTTTTAAGTACTTTCATTAGCATTTAGTAAATTATTTTCAATCTGTCTCACAGATAGTATGTAAGAGCTAGAAGTGAAATGTTCTTGATTAAGAATTAAATATCAATTTTATTGCCAAATTAGTTTTGATAGTGACAAAATATCAAATTTTAAAATAGTAATTTCTTAAAAATCGTTTCAAAGTTTGTTTTAAAACTCATGTTAATAAATAGATATATTTAATTATTAATATATCAAAATTATCCAGATTTTATTTAAAAAAAAATATAGCAATATTCGATATAATTTGAAGCAGTTTTTTTAATATGGGATAATTTTAAATTTATTCCTATTTCTATAATCTTAAGTTGGTTTGATAGTGTTTCTTTGAAAAAGTGTTAATATTGCCAAAATATTATGAAATTCAACATGAGTATAGTATTACTTGTAGCTTTGCCTTTACTTATATGCCTATATTTTTTTTCTGTTTTATTATTTTTTATATTTTGTAATTTTAGAAAAATATAGGTAGATTTTTATTTATAAATTTCCAGGTTTATAAATTCTTTTCCAATTTTAAACATTCATAAATATGGCATTTCAAATCATGTATGTTTCAAACACTGTATAGTCTGTTATAAAATTGGAAAGATTAAAATGGTAAACTGGGAAGTAGAAGTAGCATACCTTCTGGCTATCATGGTTTCTAGCAATAAAATTTAATTAAACGTCATGTTCTATGTTATAAAAGCAGAGTAGACAGAGTAGACAGAAATTAAATATCATGGGTTCATAAGAATATTACATAATTAGCTACAGTTCAGTAATGAAAGTTATTTACTTATTTCTTCTGTAGTTTATGTAAATGCTCATCTATTTTATTTTTTCATTTTTATTCCTTGTATTTATCGATGATGATGAATAAAAATCCTTTAAAAATTTATGTAACAAATAATTTTTAATAATAATAATTTGTTTTGTGTTAAAGGCTATGTTTTCATTTCTTTATATAAATAAAAC